>JAGTXR010000423.1:0-247842 GCA_022606575.1 Glossosoma conforme | reverse complement strand
AAAAAAAATTAAACAACAAGACCTCCAAAGGGGAGAAGTACCTCAGGAATACTAAACAATTTGTTAAATAAATAATTAGTTATAAGTAGCAGGTAAATTCATCACCTTATTGTCTACAAAATAATGGTTAATTTTTATAACCTTCTATGAAGAAACTCGGAGACAGAATTTTGAACATTTGTTTGACTTTAGAATATTTTTGTAAAAGATGTCACAAAATATCATTTTTAACCCCTTGGTCTCACAGTAAGGATCTATCAGCGAAATAGCGTAAAATATGTTTTTTCTTTTGCAGAAAGATTTAATAACCAAATTTATCACCATTTTCATTACTAGTTTTTTTGACAGCGGTTTGCCAATGAACACATAGCATTTTTATAGTTATCTTGATTTTTTAAAGCCACAAAGCTATCGACGATCAAAATCTGGGAGCTGATGTCTTGGTATAAGGCATTTAAAATGGTAGCTTAACCTTTAAACGCCCAGTGGTTTCCTTACGGGACCGTAGAATTGCGTCGTTCAATGCCCTACGGTCCCATACAGGAATGCTTATGGTTCATTTCACAATCGGATTACATTAATTTGTAATAATAGTATTAAAGTAAGTTCATGGAAGAATCTATTTTGCGACGAAACATTACATTCATTGGCCTGCTAGGGCATTAAACGGCGCGAATTTGCGGTCCCGTATGGGACCACTGGGCGTTTAGAGGTTAACATTATGGCAGAATTTTATAATGACCGTATGCTCGAGCCATGTGAAGAAGGATGTTTAGTTAGCCATCTCTCATTCAATAGGGTCACAGACTGCTGACAGTATTCTTACTACTGCATTGTCATGTATATGTTTCCTATATTTATTTGCTCAGTAACTAATTCAAGGATTTAGCAGTAAGTTGACCCTCCAGAGACGAGCGTGACCATATGTTCACAGTGAATACTATTGTCTATTTATCCCTACTCCGGGCCCTTTTCTACCTGAATGTTGTATCTTTCGCTCAGTTTCGGTTAAGAAGTGTCTCCACCACAGTTAGTCTGCAGCCGCGGCAGCGGAAACAGTTACCCTTGTGAGTTATTCTATTTCAGGTTGAATTTTCTTTCTACAAAATGCATTATTCAAAAGAGTAAATACATTTTTTTAAATTTTTATAAATGATTTACGTCTTTTTTACTAATTCAGTTTGTATGGCAATATGTTGATCTAAGAAGGTAATCTTTATCCTAGCCATTTCCCATCATCTGGGGTCGGCTCTCCTTGTGCACGTTGCCATGTCTGTCTGTCCTGTTTGTATTCTCGATAAAACCCAGGGTTTTTTCAGATCCTTGTTTACAGTTGCAGTCCAGGTTGCCTGCGGTCTTCCAGGTCTTCTTCTCAGCGTGGGTATGTTGAGGGCTCTCTTCACCATGTGGTCCTCATCTCTCCGTGTCACATGCCCATACCATCTTAGCCGGTTTTCCCTTATCTTTTCAGGTATGGGGGCCACCCGAAATGAACCCCGAATATGCTCATTTTGAACTCTGTCCACTCTAGTCACACCGCCCACCCACCTCAGCCTCTTCATCTCTGCCACATGAATCCTATGCAAGTCACGTTTCAGCGGGGTCCAACACTCCGATCCGTAGAGCATAGCTGTCCTTACAGGAGTTTTGTAGATTTTACCTTTGATCTTAACTGGAATCTTGCTGTCACACAAAACCCCAGAGAGACCTCCATTTCAGCCATCCTGTGTTTATTCTATGCTCCACGTCAGATTCAGTTTTGGCATCTAAGGATATCACAGAGCCGAGATATTTAAAAGTATCAACCTCATTTACGGGTGTATTCTGTAGGAGGAGTGGTGTGTTAACCGCGGTGCAACCAGAATTGAAATTGAAGTACATCGACTCGGTTTTACTTCTACTTATTCGCACTCCACTACTCTCCAGAGCCAGTCTCCATTCCTTCAGCATTTCCTGAATACTTTGGGCATTTTCGCTGATTAGAGCAATATCGTCAGCATATAAAATATTCCAAGGGACTGGTTTTTGAATATCTCTGGTGACATAGCTTATGGAGAGGTTAAAAAGCAATGGACTCTGGTGAACACCGGTCCTCACTTGAAATGGTTTACTCAGGCCAGCGGGGCTTCGAACATTCGTATGTATTTCGTGGTACATATATCTTTAAGAAGTTATACATAGTACTCCGGAACCTGTTGAGACCTTAAAGACTGCCAGATCAACTCCCTTGGTACTCTATCGAAAGCCTTTTCGAGATCGATGAAAACCATGTACAGATCCCTATTATTTTCTCTGTATTTCTCAGTGAGAAGTCTAATCGTTTGGATAGCATCTGCACTGGATCTTCCCGACACGAAGCCACATTGGTTGGACGTAAGGTGTGTTAGCTCTGTGAGTCTTTTATTTAACACTCTTTCGCATATTTTTTGAGTGTGGGGCGTGAGTTTAATTCTTTGAAAATTTCCACAATTCCTTACATCTCCTTTGTTTTTATAAAATGGCACTAAAGTGCTTTTTCGCCAAGAGTCTGGTATCGAATTTTGTTCAAAGATTTTATTAAAAAGTCCTGTAAGCCATTCGATTCAAGATGATCCCAGCTGTTTCCAAAGATCCGATGGTATCTGGTCCGGTCCGGTAGCCTTTTCATTTTTCATCTTTGCTAGAGCCAATTTTACCTCCGCTATGGTAACTGCCTGTACAGGTCCCGCAACTATTTTTTTTTTTGCGACTTTAAATAATGAATGCTCATCTGTGGCTTCTTCTTAGAAGGTAATATCATAAATATTTTTTAATATTTTCGGTGTAGCTGTATTTTAACCCCAAAGGCTAACCAAGGTTAGAATCCATACAAAAAACAAAATAAAGAATAGTCTTTCATACAAAATAAGTTGTCAATAGTTAGGACTTGCGTTACCATATAGTTACATAGCTTTTCTACAAAAAGCATTGTGTATTTAAAAACATAAAATAT
Source organism: Glossosoma conforme (assembly GCA_022606575.1). Taxonomy (NCBI): domain Eukaryota; kingdom Metazoa; phylum Arthropoda; class Insecta; order Trichoptera; family Glossosomatidae; genus Glossosoma; species Glossosoma conforme. Next base: position 244,871 of record JAGTXR010000423.1, on the reverse strand, counting down.
TTGCTATATGAATAAAGCTACATGCTGATAAAGTATAGCTTAAAACTTTTGTTTTTATCAAAAAAAAACATTCCTCTCTGGCGGGTTAAATCGATTGGCAGCAAATAAAATTAAAATAGCAGTAATGTATTCAGTACTGCCAGTAATTAATGTCAAATGCATTAATAATTTGTACATAAAAAAGAAACCTAACCTATTATTGATTACCATTTATTAATTATTTACTGTCAATTTATTATTTTTCTAGTGCCGATTTATATTTTTTCACTACAAAATGATTGATTTTTACTTAATGTCTTAGGATTTTTTTTACTGACTGTTTGCTAAATAATTACCGTCTATTAATTGAATTAAATACTGACAAAATAATTAGTTAGTATAATATTTGTCATTTTATTTGTTGCAGACTCTTTCATCCAATATCTGATCCTCGGAGCATTGGACGGTCACAAATGGCCCTCAAGATCTCAAAATACACCATCGTCGACAGCCTACCATTAAAACTATATCACGAGGCTTAGAAGAAAATGGATTATCCGGATGAATATAACGTGTTCCAGCTACAGGTTCATCTTTGTCATATTATTCCTTACAGTAAAATGTTGTTTGCTTATTGTTCGAAAAAACTATTAAAAAAAATAGTTGCAAAATAATTGTTTTCTATTATTTTCATACAATGTAGGCCTGTTCAAATTGTGCAGGTTAATGTATTTTGTAAAATAAATGGCATTACTAAACAGTTATTTTATTGAGTAATTTTCAGGAACAGGAATTTTAAGCATTGCTTAATTATTAGTTTTATTTAAACCATTCGGATGTAAGTAACGAAGGTTATCATTAAGTTGATTACATCACATGCAGAAAATAATAAATAAACTTTTGGGTTTTTTATCGGTTTTCAAACATTCATCATCATCATCATGAAGTATTAGTGAGCTTGAGACCTTAGATAGATTGGAACGTTCTAAAAAAAATAGTCCTTCAAAATGAATCGAGAACATAAACACAGTACATGTTTCGTTCATAAATGTTGGAAAGAAAACAATTTTACAAAAAAAAAACAATGAAAAGATGTTTTTTTTTCGTTTTATTAAAATTTCCAATAAATAATTTTGAACTTTGGAAAAAAATACCTATTATATAATATTCTATTTACCTTAAATACCTATTTACCTCTAAGTCATAGCCTCCGATGTTTAGTTGTTATTACCTACCATTTTTTAAATTAATTATCTGCATTCATTACACAATAATTACTATAAAACCACTACTTTTGAATAATGTATAATTATCTCAATTTAGTACATTCATAGTGACAACTTAATAGGGAACTACGAAAACCTGGAAACTAGTTAAAGGGGACCTTAGCTTATGCTTTTCTGTCGTATCTGGGTAACATGTCACGTTTGACTCTTGAAGCCAACCTTGTAATTCTTCATTGTATCAAACCACTACTTTTCTAATTATTTACACAGGAAACTACACCCATTTTAAGCAACGCATAAAAAAAACTACTTTATTGTATTAAAATATAATTTAATTTTAAATATGTAAGTATTTAAAAAATAAGTAAGCGCTACCCACACAAGCGATACAAATTGCATGATTGTTCAACTAAAAAGTCTATCCAAAATTAAATTTGAAAAAAATTGTAATAATTTACGTGGATGAAGAAATCAGATCCTTATGCTTGTACATCTGTGTCCTTTTTTAAAAGTTGAACAATCTTGCAATTTGTGTGGACAGCCTTTAACGCATATATATTAAAAAGTACATTTCTCAGTTCTGGTCGTCCACTGCAAATATCTGCTTTTTCATTTCTTCTTCCATATCAGGTCTCTAAAGAAAGCATACAATTGTCAAAAAGTTACTCTATACACAAGTGTATGATATATAATATAATATACAGTCGACACCGCTTAATTGGAACAGCCGCTTATTTGGGACAAATCTCAAAGAACAGAAACCAAACCAAGAAACCAATAGTAAATTTATACGTTTAATTGGGACAACATTCCGCTTAATTGGGACATTAAATATAAGATTACAGCACATATTATGTTACACATATTCTCAAGAAAAAACATGTACAAAGAATTTGATATGATGACTAATAGGAGGCAAAAAATATATGGCCGTGTTACAGTGATATTTTATGCAGTAAGGAAATGAAGGGAGCCCTACATCCGCATTGAATATCTGTGCTGATTTTGTAGAAGTGAAATGTTACAAAAACAAAAGACAGACTACACTTGACTCATTTATTATTTTAGTTAGGTTTTTTTTTCTTCTTAAAAGTTTATATTACATATTTGTAATTTATATGATAATTTATATTACCTTTATGTAACTTACAGTATAACTGGTTAAAGGCCTTTGTTGCCAAAACCAAATAAATGTATTTAAAAAAATGTGAAATTTGCTTAATTGTGACAAAATGACCAAATCCCGATGTGTCCCAATTAAGCGGAATCAACTATACATGATGATAAAATATGTAGTTCATCGGCCTTGATTGTCAGGCCTCTAGTACGATGATAGTCACAAGATTTGTAAATCCATTTTTGATTGATTTCCTGATGCTTGATTGACCTGAAATATTGCATATCCATAAACAATGACAGTGCAATATTACGTAGGAACTGAGCTGGTTTGTTGATAGAGAAGACGATTTTAGGAATATGTTAAAATATCATCAAGTTCTTTGAGTACTTGGTTGGTTTGAATTGTATTTTCGAGTACTCTGATAAAAATAATTTTTTATGCAATTTTCTTGAAGGTGAGGATGGTATCGTGGATGATGGTGCAGCATTCTCTGAGTTGATCTTCTGTAATGCACAAAGGTGGGGCTAGACGCACTATGTCCCCGTGAGTTGGCTTGGCCAGCAAACCCTTCTCCTTCAATGCCAAGCATACCTCCCATGCATCGATTTCTGAAAAATTTAAAAATATCATCATATTTCATCATTTCCAATCTCTAGTTGGATCAACGACTATAAATTACTATCTAACCTGGCGAACTACTGCCTCAGTTTCAATTAATCACAGATATTGTATATGATTTATTGATATACAAGATATAGTATAGCCTGTCCTTGAGATCCTAGCAAGCAGCAGGCCATGGGACATCGAGATTAGAAATCGTATTTTGTGCTGTCATTTGGCAATCTGACATTTTTGGGAGGACCTTTCTGATCTGCTGCTTGGTTCCGATGATCCCTTTCATCAAAAGGATCATCGAGGTAAGGCTCTAATTTAATGAGGCCAACGTGGAATATACTTTTATTCAGTTATTTTTGTTTCCTTTACACTCGGTTATCACATGCATCCATTCTGCATAATATAAAGTTAGCTTACCTGCATTAACCACTATAGCATTGAGCAGCCCCTTGCCCCTAACAATGGTCACCAGCTCCTTAGGAATCTTCTGTAGCTCTTCTCTTAAAATACAACCGAGCCTCTGGGCATTTTCAGTCAATTTCTCGTCTTCCAGGACCTTGAATACAAATTGTAAATTTAGCTTTAATTATATAAGCAGCTATTTGTCCTACAAAAACACGACTAGGAGAGCACCAGTATAGAAGTTTGGTCCTATATAGAATGAATGATACTATTCAATATAATGATATACCTTGAGAGCTGCCATGGCCACAGCACATGCTAATGGGTTTCCACCGTATGTTGATCCATGTTCTCCAGGCCTGATGCACATCATTACACTATCATTAGCCAGCACGGCGGAAACCTAAAAATAATAAAAAACAAATAAATTGTACATCATAATGTCCGTAAGTATCGCCCTTACAAACCGGTGGCCAACAAGAAAATTGCATGCAAGGTCTTACTCCTCGCGTGGCCCTCAGTATGAGGCTACCGCGCTAACGAGGGGGTCAAGGTTGAGTCGATCCTGAGTTCAGATCACTGTCCTAGTTGTAGCTCAGTCTCCCGGTATTGGCAGTAATGCATATCGCAGTTTTAAGTTAAATTATTGTTTTATTTTTTAATAAACGAGAATATCTCAAAGTCGTGGCTTTAGTCAATTTACTCCTTGGTATTATTACTAGGTGGTAATATATAAAATTAAAAATCAATCTCGACATACCGGTAGTACTCCTCCACTAAGAGCTTTGCCCAAAACCAAAATATCCGGCCTCACATTTTCGTGGTCCGAAGCCAAAAGTTTGCCCGTTCTTCCTGAAATTAATAAGAGACAATAGTTTCAAGCGGTTTTTTTCAATCAAACAATTCTTCACATTCTTAAAAACCTACTGAATATGTTTTTGATTATTATTTCATTCATGGCTTCAGACTTGATTGCGTCAGTCTGTGTTTAGCACTCGCACCGTTAGCACGTTAGTGTTGCATGTGAACACACATTTTTCTTAACTTATGTGCAAGCATTATTTGTATTTTTTTTTGAGAGCTTGGAGGTTTCCATTTTCACCAAATTTTATAGAGTCGGCTAAAAGAAATGTCTCTAGACAGCTTTCAAGTAAAAAATAATTAATTGTTTGTCATAAATTAATCAATAATAAGCAAGTTTCATTTTTTAAAAATGTTTTTAATCCAGGTTGTTACGATCTTTAACAGTTTATAAGCATGTACTTTTATTTGAATAAACGTTTAAAAAAAAGTTTCGCATGGAACGCGTTATCGTGAGATCTTCTACTGTAAATATTTAAGAACACGCAATTTACAAACGCAAATTTGGCAAAAAACAATCAAACAAAAAAAAATATAGTTCAATTAATTAGGATAAAATATTTGAAATTAAGCACACATAAAAAACTATTCTTCTTCTTAAAAAAATCAAGCATATCAATAATTTTATATTATGTATTATATTTACAAGAAAAGTTTGATGGTCCACCTGGGGACATACATGATTTCCAACGCCCTCAAAAGTAGAAGCTTACAGTTACATAAAGTATACTAGGCATATTTCGGGGCTAAAAATGAAAAAATGGATGCTAAAAATACTCTTCTCGTCTCTTCCTATTTCCCATAATAACTGTCCACAACCCATAATGTAGTACGCGCGGCGCATCTAATTTTTTGATAAATAACTGATACACACACATTTACAGTGAACACTATTTTATATGACATTTATCTCATCACTAAAACGGAGAAATATTAACAACAAACGCGGGGATTCGAACTGATAATCTTGTATACACCATGTCCATTTATTTACGCAACGTCGACCACTCGGCATATTTAAAAAATGAAATAACAAACATTGTAAAAACCATTGAGCTATGATATTGTGTCATATTTCACAGACCTTTGATCCTATTTCCATTGGAGGAGCAGAAATAGAGGTTGTAAATGACTATACCTATCTGGGACAAGTAATACAACTAGGGCGAAATAACTTCTTAAAAGAAATCGACAGGCGCATGCAACTGGGATGGGCAGCATTTGGAAAACTAAAGTACATTTTTAAAGCGAAAATTCCGCAATGTCTAAAAACTAAGCCGTTTAACCAATGCATCCTCCCTGTATTAACTTATGGCGCAGAGACGTGGAATCTGACTGCAAGTCTTACCCATAAAATAAAAGTCACCCAGCGTGCTATGGAGAGATCCATGCTCGGAGTGTAGCTAAAAGATAGAATCCGAAAGGAGGAAATACGCAGAAGAACTCAAGTAGTGGATGCTACCCAACGAATAGGCACACTCAAGTGGCAATGGGCAGGACATATCTGTCGAAGAGACGACGGTCGATGGGGAAGAAAAGTATTGGAATGGCACCCAAGAACTAGCAAACGAAGCATTGGCCGACCCCCTACAAGATGGACTGACGATATAAGAAGAATAGCGCGAGTGACCTGGATGCGGAAGGCGGAGGATCGAAGAGGATGGAGACTCATGCGGGAGGCCTACGTTCAACAGTGGACGGACACAGACTGATGATGATGATACTGTGGCTTTTGGGCTTAGCCGTTTGTGGCGAATTTCTTTTGACCAATATTTCGACCGCCATTGCAGGCCGCCGACCGCCTTCTTCAGGATTGATGATTTAGTTGGTCAAAATAAATTCGCCACACACGGCTAAACCCAAAAGCAACAATATCAAATCTGGCCGTGAAAACCTAAAAAGTTACCATTGAGCTATATATATTTATTCTATGATGTCACTGAAACCGTTAGACGAATTGATAATTAAAAGTCATTGATTTTTACAAAATTTATTCTTTCATTCCTTTCAAAAAAGTAATGGGATTTATTTTCGCGTTTGCGAAGGAAAAAAATACAGAATGTGTCGCAGGCGAAATGATTAGGTTAGCTCCAAAACAATGTTCATTCTTAGTGGTTCAGTTACCTAGTCCTGTCTGCACCTCATCAGAGATCCATAGCACGTTGTACTGCGTGGTAAGTTGCCTCACTCTTTTGAGGTAACCATCGTCAGGAACCACAACCCCAGCTTCGCCTTGGATCGGTTCCACCATGAAGGCGCACACGGTTGGATCTTTCAAGGCTTCCTGGAATTTACAAAAATAAAATGATCATCAGTAAAACACGACAATATTATACAATATTAAATTACTAGAACCGTGATCATCATTAACCTTTAAGCGCCCAGTGGTTTCCTTACGGGATCTCATATTTACGTCGTCCAATGCCCTACGGTCCTATACAGAAGTTCTAATGGTTCATTTTACAATCGGATTACATTAGTTTGTAATAATAGTATTAAAGTAATTTCATGGAATAATCTATTGTGCGACGAAACATTACAAACATTGGCCTGCTACTGGACCACTGGGCGGATAAAGGTTAATATCATAATAGTTACATATGCATAACCTGCATTTTTTTCTTCACATATCTGGAACATACTGTACGATCATCAGAAATTTCCGATACTAAGTTATATGAATTTTCATTGAGTCTTATCCCAAGGCATCTCTGGTAAATTTCGCATTTAAACATACATGGTTCCTGACGTCTTCCAGAGCAAAGGCCCGGGGACTTGTGAGGCTTCAAAAAGAAAAAAAGTAAAAAAGCAAAGAAAGCATAAGAGAGCTTAAAGCGGACGCATCCTTCAGAAGCAGACTCAAGACCCACCTTTTTACTCAGAGGCAAAGAAGCGCTTTTGGAATGATCATTCGGTCATAAAAGAGCGCTATACAAATACTAATATAATAATAATTCACTTTTTTGGATTCAATATGTTTGATAAAGAAGGTACAATGGGAATCTAATGCAATTGAGTGTTTTCAAGAATCGGACTAGTTACCACTCTCTCTTGCCGTTTCATTGTTCCGTAAGCTTATGTCTATGCCTTGTCCCAGAACACCTACGGGAGTCTTCATGGTAAGAGCCCGCGAACTTGCATATACTGCGGCTGCAGTACTAGAGAAATATTTGGGTGTTCTATAATCAGCGTTTATTAAGGAAATCAAATTATGATCCCGACGCTCCCGAGGCCTGGACAATATTTTTTTTTCCATAAGGGGTCACTCTAACCTACCGGGGGCATGGGTAGAGCTTAGATTTGATTAAATCAACTTTAAAAAAAATCAAGCTTTGTCGGGTTTCGAACCGACGGCGTTTGAAAGACAAACACTCTTATCACTGGACTATGCAGCTCGGCTGTTAGGTTACATTCTAGAATTGTTATTTGCTCGTACTTACCTCAAGGGCCTCAGTATCGCTGTACGGAATGCAAGAGAAGCCTGGCATGAAGGGGCCGAAGCCCGAGTAGCTGCTGGGGTCGCTCGAGGAGGAGACGGCGGCGAGGGTTCTTCCCCAGAAGTTGCCTTCAGCAAAAATAATCTGAAAAAAAAACATTCATATGTACTCGAATTAATATTTGAATTTATTTGCCTTATTTATTAATGATGGTGCTCTCTTTCAGCTCTGTGTGACTTTTTTCTGTTTACTCGACTGAAGAGAGAGCTGAATAGAGAGCATTGAGATACCGTTTAAAATATCCAAAAGCATGTTACAACGTTCCTAAGAGACATTCCTGTCGAGTGCTTTAGGGTGCCTTTCAGGTGTGGCAAACACGTCTATAGTATTTAAAAGAATGTTAAGTATTTGTACTGCTCCGATGAATAATGACATCTCGGCGGTGGTAACTGTCGCTGCCAAAAAAATCGAATTCAAGATGGCAGTGGTACCAACAGGAAATGGGCCCACTGTCAACAAATATTTTGGCGTATGCAAACACCGTTTAACATTCTACAATTACAAACATTAGATGTGCTTGTCAGGCGAGCGAACAAAATAAATGACGTTTTTCGAGGCTTTGCGGCATTAGCCTAGAGGAGTTATATCAAGCTGATATCAAAACCCGCGATCTCTTGCTTGATTGTTGACCGTTTCACGATCACCTCAATAATAAATATTCCTCGACCACGTAACTGGATACTTACCTTGGCTTGGTTTTCTGGTATCTTCTTGACCTCGTACCCCCATTTCCTTGCCATCTTGCAGGCGGTCTCCCCTCCTTCCACGCCAGTGTTCATTGGTAGAACTTTGTCATAGCCAAACAGTCGAGTTATAAACTCTTCATACTCTCCCAATATGTCGGAATAGAATGCTCTGAAAATATATAAATAATACACTAGCAGTGGCAATATTGACTGTTGGTATTCCTCGCCACCTGGAGTCCACCATGTGTCGAATGAAACCACAGCCCAGGGTATACTTTTTGGAAAATCAAATGCTTAAGACGTGCTAAATGCATCATCCATGAAGACTAAATATTACCTGCGTTAGAGGATTTATTTTAGAAAACAATATTTAAAATGGCTTTATAAAATCAAAAATATAATAATGATCATGAATTTTATTCCTTCATAGCGTTTCTTATTGTATTGTTTTTTTCACCAGTATTAAATAGATAAATACTTTCTGTTCTTTCTGGCCATTTACTTCAGACTAACTGCTAAATGGATAAGCCCTGATCACCGGTCTACCCAGCTAATGAATGGGCACGGCGCTTTTAATGACAGATTATACTCATTTAATTTAGTTTCGAACCCTAGTTGCCCCTGTGGCGCCCCCTTCCAGACCTCAGAGCACATTCTCTGGGACTGTCAGTTCCTCTCGTTAGAAAGAGGAGTCCTTTTCGATGCAGTTCGAGGGATTCGCCTCATTCCTATCGGGCATGCAGACTTTGTGACCACTAAAAAAAAATCCACGCATTTACAATCTTTGCTCGTATTTTCAGTGAGACAATCTATCTTCCATATTATTTACAACCCGTTAATGCGATTCTAATCTCTTTCACGGGTTCTTTCTTTTAGCACTTATGTGCAGTGGCCACAATTGTTCAGAGGGGACTCCCACTGGACTTATCAGTTGCTAACTGATCATAATCTGAATGAGCGCGTCATCAAGAAGACTTAACTGAGATTTTGAAGATTTTTAATCGATTTCTGAGCTCTAAAATACCCCCGGTTGGTGTGAATTTGATCCCTCACCCGTAAAATGGCAGCCATAGACTATTAATTAAAATTGGTGGTAGACGAAAGTCGTCCCGTGAAGACCACCCATTCATAGTAAATTCCTGTAATAATAAAGGATGATGCGTGAATCTTGGGCTGTAGTCTATGACGTTGGCGGATCAACACTCCACATGCAGCGTTTAGCCATATACACCATGGTAAGCGTCATAGAATTTTACAGATGAGACTTCAGAAATTCTATCACCATCTGATGGTATTCTCATGTATGTGTTTACATAAAATAAAATAAAAACTCGCAGCGCCACACATACTCTCAAAAGTGAACCGAAAAAAAAACAATTTCACAAATTGAGAATGACATATTTAATTTTTGCCAATAATTGACAGTCGTGTGGGCGCTACAAGTCGAGTGTAAGTCAATCTTAATAAAGGACTGTCGCGACCATGATGACACAACCCACCTCGACGTCAGCGTCAGCCTGCCAGCTTGTTCTGTCAGTGCTGCCAGGATCCTGGGGTGACAGTGGCCTTGATTGACAGCCGAATAGGCGCTCAAAAAGTCGAAATACCTGTTGCCTTCCATATCGTACATGAATACACCTAAAAAAACATTTACATTGCATGAAAATAAATTTACATTACAACAGTGTAGGCCTCACCATTAATATAGTTTCAGATATCTCGGCGTACAGGTCACGGAGAACGGTGACCTGCAAAAGAAGCTAGGTACTAGCATTGGAAATGCTGGAGCGTCATTTAATAGCATGAAAAATATCTGCGATCGCAGATTTACTCGATCAAAACAAAGTGCTGCCTCTACAGCGCCTCTATCGTGCGGCATCTCACTAACAGCAATTTTACAGTGAGCTTAGAAAGCAGATGTTTGTGTAGAATACATAAGCATCTGCTACGTAATAGATCAAAAGAATAAAGATGGCGTCTGCAAGCGCCAGCTCTTATGACTCCTTAACCATTTTTTTTACGATATGTTTGAGTTGTGGGTCATTCTACACATGTTTCAAATTTGCCTTTTTTTATAAAAATAATAATGGATTTATTTAATTTAGTTCTAAAGGTGAATATAAATGCAGCACTGACCAATCAAAACACATAAAAAAAATCGTCCTTAAATATTCAACTTTATTTTCATTGACTAATTGACCTATTTCGTGACGTTTTATGAAATCTTATGTCGCACGTAATTAAATTTAGACCTAACATAACATTTTTATATATGTGTCAGACGTGCGAACCAAAATAAGAGACGAAAGATCGAGTATATCGAGGCTTTTCGGCACCAGCTTGCAAGGGCTATATCGAGCTGCTATCAATATACAATAGTACTTGTAGACAAGGCAATGAAGGCTCTCCTGCAGCATGCATAAGTCCCATTCAGAACTATCTTCCTCTTTTAACCGACTATAAAATAGAAGGCTACCTTGTAAGCTCCCTCATCGTGTCTTACAAAGCCATCGTATTCCAACTGTGAAAGACACTAATGTCCGTTTACTGACCTTCAGCCTTGCATATCGCCACAGGGATGGGATGATAGTTGTGAGCACCGCATCGGTCTTCTCTCTCAAAGATCTGCTTGGACGTTAGTCTCGGTCCCTTATTGTTAAGACACGCGTCCTTTTCTTTTAAGGACATTTTACACGAAATGTCACCGTTGTTGATGGAAACGGCTCTTAGAATTTCTTCAGGCATTTTATTGAAGATATATTATCTAAACAAGAGAGAAATATTAATATAAAACAAGTATATACAAACGACAAGCAGCATTTGGAAAACTAAAGTGCATTTTTAAACCGTAAATTCCGCAATGTTTTAAAACTAAGGCGTTTAACCAATGCATCCTCCCTGTATTAACTTATGGCGCAGAGACGTGGAATCTGACAGCAAGTGTTGCCCATAAAATAAAAGTCACCCAGAGTGTTATGGACAGATCCATGCTCGGAGTGTCGCTAAAAGATAGAATCCGAAATGAGAAAATACGCAGAAGAACTCAAGTAGTGGATGCTACCCAATGAACAGGCACACTCAAGTGGCAATGGGCAGGACATATCTGTCGAAGAGACGACGGTCGATTGGGAAAAAGTATTGGAATGGTGCCCGAGAACTGGAAAACTAAGCAATGGCCAACCTCCTACAAGATGGACTAACGACATAAGAAGAATAGCGGGAATGACCTGGATGCGGAACGCGGAGGATCGAAGAGGATGGAGACTCATGCGGGAGGCTTACGTTCAACAGTGGACCGATACAGGCTGATGATGATACAACAATTAATACACACATGCAAATTCACAGAAAACGTCATATTATAAAATGTGACTTTTCTCTCATCAATAAATAGGAATAAAATAAACGACAGGCCCTGGGATTCGAACCACGAACTCTTGAAATCATAATCATTAAAACATTATCATAAAATTTTATTAAATTTGATTATGTATGATATTTTTTGCTTATCTCATACTTCTTCCTTCCATATGCTTTCCATGTATGAAACATGAGGTCATCAAAAATTATCGCCACAGTTCTGTCAGCTGCCACTGTCGACTTTTCGTTCTAAGACATAAATATATGCACCCGAAAGTCCACTTGGGAACATATATGGTTCCCGACAACCTCCATATCAGAATTTCGGGTACTTCAAGAAAGGTGTTTTAGTATCCGAGGCATACTTTCTGGTGATTTATAAATATGTTCTTAAGGAAATCGAGTGATTAGCCCGATGATCGCGAATCCTGATCTCACATACAACATGCTTTAGGTAAAAATATATGTTCGTTCATAAACCGCCATATCTATCTATATATATAAAAATGAATGTCTGTCTGTCTGTCTGTCTGTCTGTCTGTCTGTCCTTTATGCATTCCTTCACCATTAATCCGATTGCAATAAAACTTTGTCGAATTATTGCTTAGACTAGCAGAAAGAAGATAGGATACTCAAATTTTGATTTGATTACAAAAATTAATTGAATATTTACGTAAAACCTGTTTTCATACAAGACTATTGTAATACAGAAATGCCATTTTTGTGAAATTTAGGTAAGAAAAACAGAACCTAAGTTTATATATATAACCTAAGCTTCTAATTGGCTTCAGACTTGCCTCAAGTCCGACTTATCCAATCGAAAGGCGAGAGGCTCCCGACGAGGCGCTTTCATAAACTCGCGGTTTCTTTTTTTTGAGTGGCATTGCAACGCATGCCGGGTACACGCTAGTGTTGTATATATATATTTGAACGTGATAAACATCTTAAATATTTTTTTAATGTTGGGCCGCGTCTTCGTGTATGGCTCCGTCGCATTTCGTTTCCAGACAATTCGTTCAACGACTCATCGGTAATGACGTTGGGCGCACTGGACGTCTGGTACACGGGACATTTAGTGCACTGGACAACTGGTTACCTTAACCTGGGTTACTTTATTAACGAGACTTATAAATCTCGACTCTACGATCACTGTTAGCGAGACATCCCGTGCACCAGACGTCCAGTGCGCCCCACGTCGTTGCCGATGAGTCGTCGAACGAGTTGTCTTGGTCGTGACACCCTACATGTATAGCCCCGTATTTCATAAGGGTCGAGCCCGTGACTACTAGCATCGCAATCGAGTGCTTTGACTCAATGCGAGAGCAGGCACCAATTATTTATCATGGCACTATCATTAGTAACAAAGATAAAACTAAAAATACACTTCATGTAAATATTTAATAATACATAACAGCAAATCATTTCTCTATAAAATAATGTTTTATTTATTTGATAAGAATATTTTTGTGTCTAGCGATAGGAGCACATTGTTAGCGCGGTTCGCATCTTTTTGTAGTATCAATCCGGTGGATTGGTTTGCAGCAACAAAATCTTGCATCTCCTCTCGATCCTCTGCAGTCCTCTTCAGTGCAGCATAAGAGCGACAACTCATGCCCTCGAACACTTGCTGCAAATACTCCCGTCTAGAGAGCCCTCTACAGTTTCTTCCCTCATCCATCCCTTCCACAATGTCGTAAAGAAGACCACCGTGGCGCATGATGTGACCGTTCGCCTCTCTGAGATGGTTCTTTCTAGGTGCCTATCCTCCTTGATTATGCTGAGAACCTCATTGTTCGTAACGTGGTCTCTCCAGGATATTTCGAGAATTCTTCTGTACGACCACATCTCAAGGGCCTCAAGTCTTTTTTTATCACTTTCAGATAAGCACCATGTCTCACAGTTTGGCATTTATATATATATATAAATATATAAATTTTATTTGACTATCCTATTCTTAATTACGGCTGTGAATCTTGGCATCTCACCAAGAGCCAATGCAGCCGTATAGTGGTATCTTCCTTGATTATGCTGAGAGTCTCTATGTTCGTATTTCATATGATCACTGCAATTAAGCAACATTGAGCGCAAACCAAAACTTGGATGGATTTCCGCCTGTTGCTTACCGCGTTGAGTCGTTCCCTAGGAACAAAAACTCCACACCTCGGAGCGTCTGACTTCATTCTTCTTGCGATCGCTTTACAAGTAACGGGCTTTGGTGAGCAACACCAAATGTGGGTGTAAAAGTTAGTAGTTCAAACGTTAAAATTTGGACTTCTCGACTTCTTCGCCGAAGGTCGTCGCGTATACAGAAAAGGCATGATAGTTGGACTCCGTAGCGATGAGGTGGACATATCCAACGCATCCAGTCTTCTGTTGGATTACGCTTAAGAGCCTTTCCCTACTTAAATATAATATTGGGCAATAACACAGAACGTGTTCAGCGTCCTGTAAGGGGCTATCACATGGGCAGTCTGGGCTATCAACGAGGCTAAGCTTGAAGAGCTTAGGCTTAAAATTGCCGTGACCAGTCATGAATTGACCAGTCCAATGGTTTGGAATAAGCCACGGCATCTCCATTCTATCGAGGACGGAAGGAAAAAAGGAATATGTGTCTATCCTTGAGCGAGGTCGACCATCTGCTCTGCCACTTGACTATTAACAAATCACCCAAAAATACGGCTCTGATAGTGCATATGTTGTCTTTTCAAGTCGTCGGTCGTCCAAAACCTGTATATGGCCGGCGGGTATATCTCAATGGTCAAAGCGTTTGCCTTGCAAGCCTAAGGTCGTGGGTTCGTTCCCCGACAGAGAATAAAATAAATAATTTTTTTAATCGATTTCTGAGCTCTAAAATGTCCCCGGTTGGTGTGAATTTGATCCCTCACCCGCAAAATGACAGTTAATTAAAAATTGGTGGTAGACGGAAGTCTTCCCGTAAAGACCACCCGTAAAGAGCCAGTCATAGCATATTAATCAAAATTGGTGGTCCCGTGAAGTCCACCCATTCATAGTAAATTCCTGTAATAATTAAGGATGATGCGTGAATATCGGGCTGTAGTTTATGACATTGGCGGATCAACACTCCACATGTAGCGCTTACCCATACGCAGCATGGTCAGCGTCACATAATTCCACAGATGAGACTTCAATATATATATATATATTTATATAAATACAACCACCATCTGTCGGTATTATCCTGTATATGTTTACACAAAAATAAAAATAAATGTTGAGCAATATATTAGTGGACTGTCGTGCTATTCGTAAGGTAACAGTTTTCGTCTCTGATTATTCGATTGAATATACATATAACAAATTCAATATTATTGTTATAGCTATTAATATTGTTGATAGCCGGCGTATTTACTGATATTCAAGAACGCTCGGATACTCGAAAACAAACTAAATAAATGATGAAATAGTCACTCACATGATAAAGTATTTCACGAAGCCTTGTTTATCGACGCGATCGCCGTTCGCAACAGCAGACTTAGATCGCCAATTGTAAAATTGCGTAACCGGAGCTTGAATATATACAGAAATAGCGCGGCCGATAGGATGACCACGAGGATGGATATAGAGATACCACGTGCCGAAGATCGCTGGTCCGATTCCCGACGTCAATTACATTGAAAAATATATATAAAAACATAAACGTACAAAAAAGAACCATCTCAGAGAGGCGTCGTGGCACATCATGCGCCACGATGGTCTTCACGACATTGTGGAGGGGATGGTTGAGGGCAAGCAACTTGCCAAAACATTTGTTTAGAGCATCTTGATGTACGGCTGTGAGACATGGTGCTTATCTGAAAGTGATAAAAATAGACTAGAGGCCTTTGAGATGTGGTCATAAAGAAGAATTGTCGGAATTTCTTGGAGAGACCACGTCACGAACAATGAGGCTCTCAGCATAATCAAGGAGGATAGGCACTTAGTAAGGTCTTCTTCGCGACATTGTGGAAGGGATGGTTGAGGGAAGAAACTGTAGAGGGCGCCCTAGACGGCAGTATTTGCAGCAAATGTTCGAGGACATGAGTTGTTGTTTTTATGCTGAACTGAAGAGGATTGCAGAGGATTGAGAGGAGTGGAGATCGAGATGCAAGATTTTGTTGCTGCAAACCAATCCACCGGATTGATACTATTACTACGAAGAAGAAACGAACAATAATTTCATATGTTTTCACGGCTAGATTTGAAATTGTTGCTTTTGAGTTGAGCCGTGTGTGGCGAATCTTCTACTCTCCGTTATTTCTGCCACCGTTAAATGAGTCATTCTGGACATGGTATTGGTCATGATTTGTGTTAAATCGTCAACTGAAGATCACTCCTGCAACGGTGGTCGAAATAACGGAGAAAAGAAGAAATATGTCTCATATGGCTCAACCCAAAAGCCACATTGTCATAATCAAGTCAATTTCACATATATATAAATAATAAACAAATAAATATATATGAGACTTGTATTTCTAATAACATATGGAAAATAAATTTAAAAAACCGGCGAGTATGACATAGAGGTTACAAGATTGATTATCAAGCCAAAATTCGCGGCTTCGATTCCCAACGAAGACGGAATTTAACAAATTGATTTTTAACAATTTCTAAGCTCTATAATTATTATTCGATCGCCCGGTTGTTGTGAAATTTATGTCTCACCCGTATGATGTAAAATGACAGTCATAGTCTATCAATAAAAATAGACGTAAGTCCCCACGCATGAAAATAAATTATGCGTGAATTTCGGACTGTAGAATACGAGTTTGACGTTGGCGGATCAACACTCCACACGCGCTTAGCCGTACTGAAAGAAATGCAAGCGTCAAAATATGTACAGATGACTTCTTCATCGTATGCAGTACCGGCTTTAGACCCTACGGCGCCCTAGGGCATTTTTTTCTGGCGCCCCATATTGTTGATATTTAAAAAAATCTAAGCAAGATCGGTTGCCCTCGGCGCCCTTAAGTTATTCGACGCCCTGGAGCACCGACCCACTTCGCCACCCCCTAAAACCGGCACTGATCGTTTGTCGTTATTCTCATGTACGCGTTTACATATAAAAATGGGTGTGACAGACAATTAAAGGATGAGAAATCATATCACTTCTTGGTGAAGATTTGTGGCGGCCATGCGGTCCAATATAGTAATACTAAATTTTATTTTATTTTGAATTTCTAATGGAAATTATGGTTACTTTATGCTTAAGACGTCAAAGATCAGGGTTGACGCATAAATATTGTTAACATATAAACTTATTAGTGTTCCGTATGCGAAAATTTCGCAGGCCTAGAGAAATTGGACCGCTTGGTGAAAACCCGTCCTGTTTTCTAAAAAGCTACTTGTTAGAGAGTGGCTGAAGGCCTTCCCGTGATTCTAGGTGCATCAGTTAGATGTCAAATATACCTCAGTCTAAGGCTGCGAAGTTAGTATACTACAGCGAGTCTCGAATTGCCTTCTTTGGTAGCAAGTTGCTAGCCATGAAATACGTGGGAATGGATAAGGAAATGGGGAAGTTGGACCGTATGGTATTTTAAATTGGTAAGTGGCCGGCGGGTGTAGCTGCTCGGCTTGTCAAGCAAACGCTTTAACCACTGACCTATACCAGCTGGAAAATAAAGCCTTCATGGCACACATTAAAATATTGTGTTAAAATACTTTTTGTTAATATAAACTCTTTTTCTTCTGGGGATTCTTTCTTTCCATTCGCTAGAGTCACGGAGGAAAATTGCTGCACTCAAACATTCATTCCTTCTTCTTCGCGGTTCAATTTACAACCCTGGGATTCTTGAATGTTTTAAGTTCTATGTTCCAGATAGGTACACCCGTGCTCGTAGCCATCCATTGTTTTTGATCCCAGTTGATGCTTGTGGAGCTTCAAGCACTCAATTTGGTACAACGGCAATGTCGCTCTAAATGGCCTACCAGCACACCTCGATCCTTTTCCTCTTTTTGTCGATGGTATTGTTCTACTTGATCTCTGTGATCTTTGACACGTGTCATCTTCTTATTCTTTTATTGTTATTTTTATTTTTATTATTTTTCTCTATTTATTGTATATTTATGTATACTCTATGTTTCTAAATATTTGTAAAAAAAAAATGGAATTTCGATTCTGTATATAAATAAATAAATAATTAAATTACTAATTAGAAAAATTATAATGACAATCCAACTATAAAACAAAATATTTACACTTTAATAGAAATAATTTAATAATAATAGTTTTTAAGTGTCCAACTAGAAACTTGTTTCCGTTTGAAATATCATAATTTTTCTACGAATACCTGTTTATTTTTTCCAGTTAGTTAAATTGTTATAGTGATAAATATATTGTGATTCTAGTTAGACTAATTTCGATTGTTGCACATATAAGGCTTAGAGGGAATTCCGCGCAACTATAGTTTGGCTGGAATCAGCGACCACCATGTCGAGTCAAATGCCCCGGAGGTATCCAGAAGAGCTGCGACGACGTATTTTCCAGTGGACCTTCTAACTGGACTGGACTTTACCCGCCTCACACCCGCATCACAGCGGAGGACAGTTAAGTCTCAGTTAGCAACTGATAGGTCCAGTGGGAGTCCCTCCGAACAATTGTGGCCACTGCACAGATACTCTCACCGAAAATATGAGCAAAGATTGTAAATGCGTGGAATTTTTTTTTAGTGGCCACAAAGTCTGCATGGATCTTCTAACAGGTTTTCAGTGGATACGTTTGAGCGGAATCCATACAGCGCTTAGTCATATGCACCATGGTAAGCGTCATAGAATTCCACAGATGAGACTTCAGAATTGCTATCACCATCTGTCGGTATTCTCCTCTAGGTGTTAACATAAGAAAAAAAAACTGGCAAAATGCGAACTGGCGAATATAATAACTATATTTTAGCAAGGCCCTGATTTGTGACATTGGAACGTTTACGCGTGTTCTTTATCGCATTTGTTGTTTTATTTTTTGTTTTGTGAAGATATTTTTACGTATCAGAAAAATAAAAACAAAACAAACGCACTCAAAAAAATTTCATAGTTGATAACGGTTAAGAATAACAGGGGTACGATTATCTGACTTTGTGAATAGACTTTATGAGGCTAAGAAACGAATACCGCGACATTCCATCGTACATTGGGTAATCCATGGAACCCGTTTCACTGTATAAACTATGGCTGACTTTTTTTTAAGATTCCAGGCACGTCAAAGTGCTTAGATGTCTTTCTCGTCATTCGCCTAGCCATTTCCCATCATCTGGGGTCGGCTCTCCCTGTGCACATTCGTTATGTCTGTCTGTCCTGCGTTGTATTCTCGGTCAAACCCAGGGTTTTCAGATCCTTGTTTACAGTCGCAGTCCAGGTTGCCTGTGGTCTTCCAGGTCTTGGGTATGTTGAGGGCTCTCTTCACCACGTGGTCCTAATTTCTCCGTTTCACATACCCATACAATCTTAGGCGGTTTTCCCTCATATTTTCAGGTATCAGGGCCACCCGAAATGAACCCCGAATATGCTCATTTCTCACTTTGTCCACTCTAGTCACACCGCCCGCCCACCTCAGCATCTTCATCTCTACCACATGAATCCTATCCAAGTCATGTTTCAGCGGGGTCAAATAAATGTCTACATTACCATCATTTAATATTTTGTAAGTGTTTTTATAAAATAAAATATCCTCGATTTTTTAAAATATTGTGCATAATAAAAAGCCGGCGGTATAGTTCAGTGGTAAAGGCGTTTGCTTATCATTCAGACGCCGTAGGATAAAAACTCGACCAAGTTTGTTTTTTTTTTTAGATTATGCCCCCGGTTGGGTTGAGCCACTACTTAACACGTTTCACGCCACTTAAGTCACCGGTGACGTACGTTTTTTTTCAAACAAACAGTCCCTGTACGCCAGCAGTTACATTTTAATGGAATTTTAACATTGAATGTGACCTATATGGCGCCTCTGAGTCGAATGCGTTAAAAACATTATTATATATAGTATAGTATATATTAAACGTGTTAAGGACAAATATAATTGTCCTCCGCTGCTCGTCCTCCGATCTAAAGGGTGATTTTTTAATAGCTATAGGAAATTTTTCCAAAAAAAGACACATAAAATTAAGAAAAATGCATGAAATATTTATTTGAATCTATAGTACAGTCCATATAATTTAATGTTTGAAGATTATTTCATTCAAATGTTGACCGCGGCTGCGCCTCAAATGGTCCATCCGCTTAGTCCAATTTTGGCATACACTTTCCAACATTTCGGCCGGTATCTCACGAATAAATGCTTCAATGCGTCAATCGAAGCGGGCTTGTCAGTATAGATATGAACCTTAACATAGCCCCACAAAAAATAATCTAAAAGCGTTAAATCGCACGATCTAGGCGGCCAATTGGCCGGTCCCAAACGTGAAATAAAGTGTTCACCGAACTTGCCACTCAATTGGTTTATTGTTTCGCGTGCTGTGTGGCATGTGGCACCGTCTTGTTGAAACCACATGTCACGCAAGTCAAGCTCTTCCATTTTGGACAAAAAAAGTTGGATATCATCTCACGGTAGCGCTCACCATTCACAGTTACGTTGCGATTCGCATTATCTTTGAAGAAGTACTGTCGACATTGCTCTGATTGCTGAAACTGATGATGAACTCACTGAAGTGCTGACATCCACGGAAAACATATTTAATTCCAACTTAAATATGAATATAAACAGCACAAAAACCAAAGTCATGAGAGAAAGCCACAATAAGCAGCAGAACATTAATATATCATTGCTAGGAGTGCCCCTAAAAGATGCAAAAGAGTTTGTATACCTTGAAAGTACGATCACCTGGGATGGCAGAACAAAAAGAGAAGTCAACAGTCGCATACATCAAGCAAGGCTAGCTTTCAATAAGAAAGCAAAAATTCTTGAGTCAAATAATATTAATTTAAAGCTCCGCAAGCAACATGCCAAAAAAAATGTTTGGAGCCTCTTGATGTACGGCCATGGTGCTTATCTGAAAGTGATAAAAAAACACTAGAGGCCTTTGAGATATGGTCATACAGAATAATTCTCGGAATTTCCTGGAGAGACCACGTCACGAACAATGAGGTTCTCAGGATAATCAAGGAGGATTGGCACCTAGTAAGAACCATCTCAGAGAGGCGAGCCCGATGGATCGGTCACATCATGCGCCACGATGGTCTTCTTTACGACATTGTGGAAGGGATGGATGAGTGAAGAAACTGTAGAAAGCGAACTAGACGGGAGTTTTTGCAGCAAGTGTTCGAGGACATGAGTTGTAGCTCTTATGCTGAGCTGAAGAGGACTGCAAAGGATCGAGAGGAGTGGAGATCGAGATGCAGGATTTTGTTGCTGCAAAGCAATCCACCGGATTGGTACTACGAAGAAGAACAAATAATAATCGAAATCTAAGTAGAACTGCAAGATATATATTACTAGAACATTTTATCTTATTTTCCATTAAGTGGAAAATAAACAGTTTGGTAGATAAATAATAAAATTTCAAATAGAAATACGATTCTAACGAGTCCGCCAAATAACTTTTTTTTTTGAAAATGGGGCGTAAAACATCGAGTGTAGCTTCGGCTGTGCGGCACGTAGCGCCATGCTGTTGAAACCAAATGTTGCCAATATCCTCCTCTTCAATTTTCGTGAACAAAAATGACCCGATAACGATCGCCATTGACTGCAACGGCCACTCCTTGCTCATTTTTGAAGAAAAATGGCCTGATTTTCAAAGTAATGTCGCAATATTTTTCAGCGTTGTTCAAGCGTATACACAACCATATTCGTTCAGCGGAAGGATAAAACTAATTATCTGTCAATTCAGACACGAGTTAAGTGTTACCATTCACGAAATAAGCACTAGTTGAAAAAAAAAACGTTAGATGGCGGATAGATATAGTTGGCTAAGCAATAATTATCATTAGAGTGTGATAATTAAAGTCTACATATTTTGCTATCCGGTTGGATTATTATTAACCTTAAGGTTATCAACTGATAATACTTGCGCAAAAACATGATGCACGAGAAGACTACAGGCAACCTGGACTGCAACTGTAGACTAGGATCTAAAAACTCTGGACTTGACCGAGAATGCAACGCAGGACAGACAGGCATGGCGAATGTGCACAAGGAGAGCCGACCCCAGATGATGGAAAATGGCGAGGCTAAAGAAGAAGAATTCAAACATCTTGATTATGAAATTCCACCAAGAATTATCAATCGAAAAATTTCGTACAAAAATAATAATCATGTTTTCGTCATCATTCATAATGACGGGTGATTATTTGCCAATGACGGCTTTGGAGATGTTTTGCTCGAAACATGGACTTATGCCACTCGGTGTCTTAGCTCCAATGATTTCACATTGATAACCTGTTAGTGATTACTATGACTGACATTACAATATTGTTGTAAACTCTCAGGTACTGTCAACTTTACTAAATAACTTCTTAGGTTTTCACGGCCAGATTTGATATTGTGACTTTTGGGTTTAGCCGCGTGTGGCGAATTTTTTAAAGCCAATACTTCGACCGCCATTGCAGGGGTCTTCTTCAGGATTGATAATTTAGTTGTGATTTCGTTGTGAGCTTAATAATCTGACACAAGCTCACAACTAAATCACAATTAAATCATCAATCCTGAAGAAGACCCATGCAATGGCGGTCGAAATATTGGTTAAATGAAATTCGCCACACACGGCTAAGCCCAAAAGCCACAATATTAGATAAATATTTCGTACTTAGTTTTAACATGAATCTCGCTGATACCTCCTCCACTGACATTTTTAGATTCACAAATGGGTAAGCGCGATCCGCCTACGTCATTAGACTAAAGTCCGCTTTTAAAGGGACTCGTTGAGAATATTTAGAGTTTCATTTACCCCATATTTTTTAAATAATAATTAGAAATGTGTTTCCGAACACCTGCAAGATCCTGACTAAATCAGAAGAGTACCTAGAGGATACAAATATTTGTTATCGCATATTTCTCAATCGTAAAAGTATCATTTTTTATGTAAACACATACAGGATAATACCGACAAAAAGTAATTCAGAAGACTCATCTGTGGAATTCTATGACACTTACTATGATGCATATAGCTAAGCGCTGCATGTGAATTGTAGATCTGCCAATATCACAGACTACAGCCCCGAGATTAACGCACCATCCTTTATTATTACAGGAATTTACTATTAATGGGTGGTCTTCACGGGACGACTTTCGTCTACCACCAATTGTAATTAATAGGCTGTGACTCGCATTACAATGAGGGATCAAATCACACCAACCGCACTATTTTAGAGCTCAGAAATCGATTAAAAATCCCTTTTTTCTTTAAATCTCTGTCGGGGAACGAACCCACGACCTTATGAGGTATATTTCTAATATTAAAAAGGGTGTCAAAGTGAATGCAAAGAATATAAAAAACACTATCAATTTTACATCCATTTTTCCCTTCAGATTTCCCCAGAGATGTCTACTTCTTTTGCCGTTATATTCTCGAAATTAATTATACGAAGAAACATTTTATTAAAATTTTACTATAGATGTTATTTTTCTTCAATTTAATACCCTGCCAATATTCTTGAACACTCTCAATGCCACTGAATAATAATTATTATTTTTTTTTTTTTTTTTAATCAAATATAATAGGATACATTTAAGATTTTTTGATAGTATTACATTCATTTTTTTTTTTATTTTTTTTTTGGAAATTCGCTTTCCACGCCACTTAAAGGTAGATCTTGTGTGTGGCGTGGGATTCATCTTTTGATTTAAGTGTTGTTTAATTTATATTATTATTTTTTTACATTTTTTAACAATAAACAAATTTATATTAAATATAAACAATAAACAAATTTAAAAAGCGATGAGTTTTATATATTTAAGCCGCTAATGAACTTAAAATTTGCAAAATTTTTTGTAACCTCATCACTTTAACCTAATCTAACTACTTTTCATACACAGTTTATGCTGACGGTTAAGGTTTAGTGGTATAAGCGTTTGCTTACCAAACTGAATGTCGTGAAGTTCCATCCACGATGTACATGAAAAATAATAATAGTCAACTTTTAAGCTGTACAAAAACCCTCTTGTAATTTATTTATTTATTTATATACAGAATCGAAATTCCATTTTTTTTACAAATATTTAGAAACATAGAGTATACATAAATATACAATAAATAGAGAAAATAATAAAAAATAAAAATAACACAAAAGAATAAGAAGATGACACGTGTCAAAGATCACAGAGATCAAGTAGAACAATACCATCGACAAAAGAGGAAAAGGATCGAGGTGTGCTGGTAGGCCATTTAGGAGCGACATTGCCGTTGTACCAAATTGAGTGCTTGAAGCTCCACAAGCATCAACTGGGATCAAAAACAATGGATGGCTACGAGCACAGGTGTACCTATCTAGAACATAGAAGTTACAACATTCAAGAATCCCAGGGTTGTGAATTGAACCGCGAAGAAGAAGGAATGAATGTTTGAGTGCAGCAATTTTAATTGTAATTTGATCCCACGTCCGTAAAATGTCAGTCATAGCTTATTATTCCATGGAAGAAAGTCTCCACCCATTCATAGTGACTTCCCGTTAAAACGAATAATGCGTAAATGCTGCGCTGTAAATAACTTCTTAGGTTTTATTTTCTTAAGAGGTATGCTCCTTAGAACATTTTCATTACGACGCTCGTTGAGGTACGCTTCTTGGAACATACCCACCGTACACGATTCTCCGACAAGGCGCTCGTGAAGGTATGCTCGGCTGACGGCTTAACTACCTCCAGACTCCAACTCATCACTAAGTCATCATCCCTGAAGAAGACCCCTGCAATGGCGGTCGAAGTATTGGAAATAAGTAATTCGCCACACACAGCTAAGCCACAATATGATGTGCTGTAGTTTAATGATATTGGCAGATCAACACTCCACATACAGCATGTAAGCATCGTTAATTAATCGAATATTTATATATTCCACTTGAGAGAAGCCCAGTTTCGACATGAGCTCCGCGAATTTATTTCTTCTGTTTAGTGGGCTCCGGGACTTTTTAAATGATCCTATTATTATTGTGTTATTTATAAATTCTTATTTATCCTGTATCCTGTTTTAGAAATGAATTAAATATTGTTATTTGTAATGTTTCTAAAAGAAAAAATAAATTTAAATTGAAAATTGAAATTGAAAATTAAAATGGCCAGCTATATTGAGATCCAAAATTAGATTTTTTCCATCACCGTTTGTCTTTACGTGATAACGTACAAAAATCTATTTTATTTAAATAATTTATTTTAATTCATAATCAGTACGAGATATTTATCAATTATTATTATGTATTATCTATTTATTTTTTATATATTGCACATTGTGATGCCTAGAGTGTTGCTAGTCAATACAACAAAGCGATACAAACACATGCAACCTTGTGTTGTCGTACAGAAAACTGGTTCGAAGCGAGTGAAATCGCAACCAACCTACAGAGAAGAAGAGCGTGCGGCGGTGATCATCCAAATTACTGAAGGAAACTTGATTTTTAACTTGATTTTCGACGTCATGCACAATGTCATTTCATTAGTAAATTTTCTGTCGAATTGACGACGTTTAAAAATCACCAAACGTCTTGATTTTGCTGTCAAAACCAAAAATGTTAAGATTACTTGTACCAAGTGCGTTGTTTTGTCTATCATTTGGATACTCTTTATACGGTGAGTGGTTTTCTTTACTATTTACTTCAGAGAGTTGAGGCAGCAATGATTCGACGTATCTTAAAATGTGATGTATCCAACGCTACATCAGCATGTCTGCTCCCATAACTGGAGCACATAGTCGTCACGAGCTGCCGCCACACAGCTCTGACAGTCGCCGTGGTCCACGCCTCATCCCATGCCAGTTTTGCTGAGTACATCTTATGTATACTATAATTCCCGACGGCCTTCCAGGACAGCATGGGAGCTTACTTAACATAACAAGTGACGAAGTTAAAGCGCCCCGTAGAAGCCTTCAATTTCAATTAGATTTAATATATATATTAAAAGAACCTTACATTGATCCATTTCAAAGAATATTTGCCGGTGGTCATAGCTCAATGGTCAAAGCGTTTGCTTTGCAAGCCAAAGGTCGTGGGTTCGATCCCCGACGGAGATTAAAAAATAAACAGAAAAAAGGATTTTTAATTGATTTCTGAGCTCTAAAATACCCCCGGTTGGTGTGAATTTGATCCATCACACGTAAAATGTCAGTCATAGCCTATTAATTAAAATTGGTGGTAGACGTAAGTCGTCCCGCGAAGACCACCCATTCGTAGTAAATTCCTGTAATACTAAAGGATGATGCGTGAATCTCGGGCTGTAGTCTATGACGTTGGCGGATCAACACTCCACATGCAGCGTTTAGCCATATACACCATGGTAAGCGTCATAGGATTGACACAGATGAGACTTCAGAATTACTATCACCATCTGTCGGTATTCTCCTGTATGTGCTTACATAAAAAAAACAACTTGCCAAAACATTTGCTTGGAGCATCTTGATGTATGGCTGTGAGACATGGTGCTTATCTGAAAGTGATAAAAAAAGACTAGAGGCCTTTGAAGTGTGGTCATACAGAAGAATTCTTGGAATTTCCTGGAGTGACCACGTCACGAACAATGAGGTTCTCATGATAATCAAGGGAGATAGGCACCTAGTAAGAACCATCTCATAGAGGCGAGCCCGTTGGATCGGTCACATCATGCGCCACGATGGTCTTCTTCAAGACATTGTGGAGGGGATGGTTGAGGGTAGAAACTGAAGAGGCCGCCCTAGACGAGAATATTTGCAAGTGTTCGAGGACATGAGTTGTAGCTCGTATGCTGAGCTGAAGAGGGTCGCAGGACCGATAGGAATGGAGATCGAGATCCAATATTCTGTTGCTGCAAACCAATCCACCGGATTTATACTACGAAGAAGACACGTACATTAATTTCAGGATGATTTTGCCATAATTCGGAATATCACAAAGTCTTCCTCGTTGCTCTTTAGGCAAGTCAATATTTACTCTTTGCTCGAATAGTTATGCAAATCATTCTCCAATCGATGTGCTCGCTATATGAGGTAGTTGTGGAACGATCATTCAGCCTCTGTGTGACATCCTCCTTTCAATCTGAATCCCACCAAAACGATCAAAATCTATTACAAAAGTAATCTGCTTATTGCAAGGAAAAAAGGATTTATTGGCCGGACCAGTTCAAATGCTTAAAATTCTTCAAAATACTCTTCCCTGCATAAATACACTTAATGTTCTACGTCTTAAAGGCAGCCCGAAAGTCCTCGGCAGGAATGTCTTCAAATTAAGGAACGTTGTAACATGCATTTGGATATTTTAAGCGGTCTACCAATGCATTCCTTCAGTCGGGAAAACATAAGAAAGTCATACCGAGCGTAGTGGGGACACTGAGGTGTTGAGGTTTTAGCTCCGGGCCAGGAACGTTAGTAATGTTTTTTTTTTATGTAACACATACAGGAGAATAATGACAGATGGTGATAGTAATTCTGAAGTCTCATCTGTGGAATTTTATGACGCGCACCATAGTGCTAGTAGACTACAGCCAGGGATTCACGCATCATCCTTATTATTACAGGAATATACTATGAATGGGTGGTCTTCACGGGACGACTTTCGTCTACCACCAATATCAATTAATAGGCTATGACTGGTATTTTACGAGTGAGGGATCAATCTCACACCAACCGGGGTATTTTAGGTCTCAGAAATCGATTAAAAATATATATTTATTTTACCTCCGTCGGGAATCGAACCCACGACCTTGACTTGCAAAGCAAATGCTTTAACCATTGAGCCCGCCCAATGTTGTAGGGAAAAAGCGATTAAACTACTATGCTAACAAAATAGGTTAGATTTGGTTACTTTAGGTTGGAGTATGTGTTAGACTGTTGTGTGATCCACTGGCTGTTCAGAAGCGAATTAAGAGATAAGGAGATCTTTATAGATAAGGTCACGATTGTCTAATGGTGGATATTTGAGTGATAAGGTAATTGCCTAGTTCGTACTATGGTGCTATTTGCGACGAGCAATAAAAATATGATTCGATATGAAATGTCAAAGGTGGAGTGCATAATCTAGAAGTTGTTATCTTGCTCTCAAGAGCAAGTTTCATGGAAAACGACTATTATTTAGCTAAATAACTTGTAATGGATGTAAATTTAAAGTTTTACGAAATATTTAAAATCGCTGATTTGCAGCGTTAAATTTTTGCCAATTAGTTCTGTCAGCAGCCACTGTCCATTCCTCATTCTAGGACAGATCTGCACCTAAAGGTCCATTTGGGAACAAACCTGTTTCCTGACAACCTCTATAGCAAGTTTGGCTGCATGAAGAGGAGGGTGTATCCAAAATAACTCTTTTTTTGTTTAATTTCTTGACTTACATCATCACTTTCATAATTATGGACACATTTATAGAGCACATTTATAGAGCTCTCTGTCGCCTGTACTCTTCAATGTATACATACAAAATGCAATTAATAACATCAGGGAAAAAATGGGCCATAGAGAGGGGGTTAAAATACATGGCCAAAAGATTGATATGATAAGGTTTGCTGACGACATTGCTCTGATTGCTGAAACTGAAGATGAACTCACTGAAGCGCTGACATCCATGGAAAACATATTTAATTCCAACTACAATATGAAGATAAACAGCACAAAAACCAAAGTCATGAGAGTAAGCCGCAATGAGCAGCAGAAAATTAACATATCAATGCTAGGAGTACCCCTAAAAGATGCAAAAGAATTTGTATACCTTGGAAGTACGATCACCTGGGATGGCAGAACAAAAAGAGAAGTCAACAGTCGAATACATCAAGCAAGGCTAGCTTTCAATAAAAAAGCCAAAATTCTTGAGTCAAAGAATATTACTTTAGGGCTCCACAAGCAACTTGCCAAAACACTTGTTTGGAGCATCTTAATGTACGGCTGTGAGACATGGTGCTTATCTGAAAGTGATAAAAAAAGACAAGAGGCCTTTGAGATGTGGTCGTACAGAAGAATTCTCGGAATTTCCTGGAGAGACCACGTCACGAACAATGAGGTTCTCAGGATAATCAAGGAAGATAGGCACCTAATAAGAACCATCTCAGAGAGGCGAGCCCGATGGATTGGTCACATCATGCGCCACGATGGTCTTCTTCACGATATTGTGGAGGGGATGGTTGAAGGTAGAAACTGTAGAGGGCGCCCTAGACGGGAGTATTTACAGCAAGTATTTGAGGACATGAATTGTAGCGCTTATGCTGAGCTGAAACGGGTTGCGGAGGACCGAGAGGAATGGAGATCGAGATGCAAGATTCTGTTGCTGCAAACCAATCCACCGGATTGATACTACGAAGAAGAAGAAATATATTAAAAACTCGTTTTAACTGTTAATATTGTCTTTTATTTTTAATGTAAGTTTTATATAATAAGTTTTTTTTTTGTTATTGTTTCAGATTCTGAGCAGCGGCCGAAATTCGAATCATTTTTTTCCAATTTAGAACTAAACAATGAATACAAAAGGTAAAATTCAAATGTTTTTATCAATCTTGCTTCGTCCATCTGTGAGTCTATGCTATAGATTGTCTAGGCAAGTCCCTGGGTTCCTTCCCTGGTGTTATTCGGGAACTCGATATGTTTTCAAATGGACGTTCGGGTGAGAGATGTCTTGAGATAAGTCGCTCACATGTCACAGATATGGAACGGATATGTGTAGAATATCATTATTGTATGTTTAGAAGCATGCCTTAAAAAAGTTTTTATATTTTTATTCATAATTATTTATCTTGTTTATTTTTCAGTGTTTATAAACATTTGGAAATTCCCGCAAACGGAAGATTTAAACGGCAAGCTTTCGACAGATGTATGTAAGTATTTTATTTTATTTCACTACAGTCTTTGTGATTTAGTGGTTATTATATATTTGTTATTTTCATGTTCCTTTCTGGAATTTCCTGCCTCACACCGGAATACAATAAAGTATCATTGATGATGCGCTCATTTAGATTATTTTTCATCAGCAACATATCAAGAATCAACCTCGGGAGGAATAACCAAGTCTTTCTTTCCATCCATCGAACACTTATTGACGTGGAAAAAGACGAACTCCGTGGACTTCCATCTCACGCAAGCGTTTACCGGACATGGAATTTTCAGAGAATTCCTAAAAAGATTTGGCCTCTCTTCTTGCGACGCATGTCCATGTGATCCAGGCATGCATCAGACGGTGAGACACTCTCTCGTGGAGTGCATCATCCGTGAGAACAGGAGACGCATTCGGTTTTGTCGCCTGGGAGTCTATATCATTTATTGGGAGGATTTTCCTGAATTGCTGCTTAGTTCTGACGGTCCCTTGCTGTTAATCTTCATCAGGGAAATCGTCGGGGGCTACAAGAACGGTTAAAGAGGCTGACATGGAATAGGCTCCTACGTTCTTCAACTATTTCTCAGAGGTATATTCTAACATTGTGTGTAACTTGCAGGGTACAATACGCAACTATATATTTTTTTCTACATTTTTTCAAGTAAAGGAAAATAATAAAAAAAAAAATAACATTAACTGATGAGAATGTGTTCTTAATGATTTTGACTAATGCACAAGGCCAAATTAAGCAAAAATCTATGATCTCTGCGAGAGACGGGCCAAGCTCAACTGACGCCTTAATTAAGAAAGTTCATCTAATGAAGGGTTCCCAACCGATGGTGTTGATACTCACTATAGAATGATTTTGGCGGATCAACACTCCGGATCACAGTATAGATTGTTTCATGAGTGTGGAGCTTCGAGCATTCAATGAACTAAAACTGCAATGACACTTCTACTATTGGTCTACCAGCGCAACTCATTTTTTGTTATATTTAATTTTCCTCTTTGGTCGATATAAGTGCCTTCCTAGATCTCTGTGATCTTTGACACGTGTCATCTTCTTCTTCGTATGTCTATAAACATCTACGTTTCTATTATGATTATATTATCTATTATTATATGCTTATCTTCTGTACATATTGGAACTACGGTTCTGTTAAATAAATCAATCTACATTTCTGTATTAAATATATTTACACACAAAATATATCAGGATATATACAAGAGTATTTATCTATGATTCCAGAGACAAGGCTTCTTTCTGTAGTGGTTTGGAGCAGTGTCCTGAACGAGGGGAAGACCTTGAACGTTGCACAGGAATCAGATGTAATGGAACAGACTTCTTGTGTGGTGATGGTAGCTGTGTACCATACTCGCAAGTTTGCAACAACGTGAGTTAACCCACAAAATTACATGTATTCCATGGTGCGTCCAGAAAAGCAGATGTTACACTTTATATATGTAATAGAATGAGTCTGATTGTCAGTAGCAGTTGACAGAATTAAGTGGCAGCAATTTATGGAAACCGTATGTTCCAGGTATGGATCGGATATGGGAAGAAGAATGTATGTATGTTTGGTTGTTTGTAACTTATATGTGCCTTTAATGCTTATCCAATCACGATGAAATCGTGTAAATGTATTAATTGTTCGTCTGGGAAGGTTTCTGCATTATAGACACCATTTTACAACTTAATCTACGTACGTTTTAAGATGAAATAAAATATATTACTAAGGATCGAAAATTTGTCGTTTGTTGATTTTAATCGCCCTAGTTACGTAAGCAATTCATAAAATCATACTCGATGTGATAAAAAGTGATTAAAAAAGACTAAATGTCTTTGAGATGTGGTCATACAGAAGAATTCTCGGAATTTCCTGGAGAGACCACGTCACGAACAATGAGGCTCTCAGGATAATCAAGGAAGATAGGCACCTAATAAGAACCATCTCAGAGAGGCGATCGGTCACATCATGCGTCACGATGGTCTTCTTCACGACATTGTGGAAGGGATGGTTGAGGGAAGAAACTGTAGAGGGTGCCCTAGATGGGACACAATAACGTATAATATTTTATTACTATATTAAGATAACTCTTTCTTCCCTGTCCTGAACAACAACGGGTATAATGCGCTGGTTTGAAACAAAATAAAATAATTATCGTTAAACTACGAGATGATCGGTTTAAGCGAATCAATATTGGTCTCACCACACAGCGTAGGAAAACAACTGAAAACGACTGAATAAAAATTAAAAAACTCGAAAAACAATTGAATTCAAATTTTGTTCCAAATTTGAATCTTAACGATAAGTTGCGTATTTTGCAGAGCTTTTTAATGCTTTTAATTTATCATTTTTTAAGGAAGAAAACTGTCCAGGAAAGGAAGACGAAAGGGGGTGTCCGGATAACCCTGAAAGCGATGTAGAACCGTAAGTTTTATTTTAATTTTAGTATCATATGGCATTCACAAACTGCCACCGCAAATCTCTGTCTGCCGCAATTGTGTTCGCCTAGGCCCTAGTGCCATGTCAGCTCCGCCTCCCGCAACTCTCCGAGTACATTCTATGCATAGGTTCCGACGGAGGTAAAAGCCCGGGGGCTTGAAGAGAAGACCCAACCAGGCCCACCTTCGCCTCTTTACCGACGGTAGTATGAGGCTGCCTTTCCCGTTCTCTCACCGGGTCATTCCTCAAAAAAATTAAAGCCATCGTACTCCAAGTATTCTTCGCAGACATCCGTTTTCAAAAGCCATTATACGGCTGCGTTGGCTCTTTTTTTATGTAAACGAATGCAGGAGAATACAGACAGATGGTGATAATGTTTCTGAGGTTATTTCATCTGTGGATTCTAAGACGCTTACAATTCTACATATAGATAGGCGCTGCAAGTGGAGTGTTGATCAGCCAACGTCATACACTACAGCCCGACATTCACGCATCATTTACAGGAATTCTCTATGAATGGTTGGTCTTTACGAGACAACTTTCGTCTATCAACATTTTTTGATTAATAGACTATGACTGGCATTTAACAGGTGAGGATCAAATACACACCATTTAAGATTGATAATCATTTTTCTTTTAACCTCTTTCTGAGATCAGACGCACGACCTTCGGCTTGCCAAGCAAACGTCTTAACTGAGCTATACCCGCCAGCTCTTGGTGAGATGACGTGATTCACAACGATAAAGAAGGATGTTTTGCTTAGCGTTTGATAATTATTGACTTGCAGGGATGTGAGTCCGAGTTTGCCCACCCGTACCAAGTCCTGCTTGCTGCCTACGCAGCCCACCAATGGACGGTACGAGGTCTTGGGTGGAGGACCACAACTAGGTCCGGGGGACGAAGTTTCGGAGTTCACGTTCCTCGCCTACAGCTGCGATCCTGGAGCCACACTAAGCACTACAATTAGTATGCCACACTGTAAGGGGGGCAAGTGGGTCGAAAACCCAGCGTGCGTCAGTAAGTAATACTTGACAATTTGTCAAATGTCTGTTTGTGTGTGGATTACATTTAAAATGCAAATAAATGACCTGTCGCAAAATATTACAACGACACTCTTTACGTCTAACATGCAATCAATGGAACACATGCGTAAGATTGGTTCACTTAGTCTTTTCTACCGTTATTACCACGGTCGCTGCTCTACTCTCTTAAAGAACTAATCCTCCTGCAGACACCCACAACCGACAAACTCGTCTTACACTTGCCGAATATACACGGTTACGTTTTGTTGACCAAGAACTGTCAGTTTCCAAAATTCCTTCCTTAACGCCACCAGTAAGCTATGGAATGCTCTTCCAGCGTCTGTGTTTCCTATTCCTACAATCTGGATCTCTTCAAAAAACAGATAAATATACACTTGCAATGTCCCCAACCCACACACAAACACGAGCACAACACACGTTTCCCACATGCAGCGTCCTAGAGTGTCATAGAGTGCAATGGTCTTGACCGGGTGTGCTCTCCTGCATGCGATTACATAAAAAAAACTTTGCGACCTTCTAGGTGCACATATTGCCTAAAAATGGTCGCCACACAGTCCCGGTAGCCATTTATTTTCTACTACAAATAAACAACATATCATCATGAATTATTTGAATACTGAAATTGATAGATTCTTTGGCGTACAGGTCACTAAGGGGCTCTGCATTAGAGCATTCACACGTAATATTATAAGTATTAACACTATTCAGTCCGCGCAGTTCGCGATTAAACTTACGCTAGAGTCCGCCATCTTCGTCGCTGTCTTCGATCTCCTCGGAGTCATCGGAATATCGGACAAGGCATCAGCATATCTTCTTCTTAGTATCAATCCGGTGGATCAGTTTGCAGTATCACAATCTTGCATCTCGATCTGTATTCCTCTCGGTCCTCCGCAACCCTCTTCAGCTCAGCATAAGAGCTACAATTCATGTCCTCGATCACTTGCTTCAAATACTCCCGTCTAAGGCGCCCCCTACAGTTTCTACCCTCGACCATCCCTTCCACAATGTCGTGAAGAAGACCATCGCGGCGCATGATGTGACCGATCGCCTCTCCGAGATGGTTCTTACTAGGCGCCTATCTTCCTTGATTATCATGAGAACCTCATTGTCCGTGACGTGGTCTCTCCAGGAAATTCAGCGTATATCGTCAACTAATTCTAACCAAAAATATTTTGCATTAGAATATAAAATAAAATTAAAAAAACTGTTTATATTTTGGGAAATACTTATTTTGCTAACAAACATATACAATTTAAATGCATACAATCGAAATAAAATAAGAATGATTTAAAAAAAAATACCGCGTAAATCGAGAGATGAGTATACATGCTTTCGCAGGTCGCGACGGAAACGTCGTAAGCGCCGGGGAATTAGCGGCGCTTATTTGTTTCATCCAACACAGCACTAGTAGCGAGCATCAGTCATGGCGGTAACAACCATTGTTGTTAACTTCGTATTATATAACTTCTCTATATATTTTCATTATTTTTTAAACATTAAACGTCCATTAACTAATACAACTTGTCCATCACAAAGTGAAATGTAATGGATTGAAATGCAATGGATTGAACTAAAATTTAAAAAAAAAAAACCTTTTTTTTTTCACTACTCAACCTCTCACATCCGGGCATGAAAATGAGAGACTCCAGCTCTGGCAACAAAACGCACCAGAGGATTTAATTACTCCAAAGGAAGGCCTCCCAACTGGCAAGAACCTTGACTGGCGGATCTGGAAATCCCTGAACAGATTAAGAACCGGAGTTGGAAGTACAAAAGACAACCTTGAGCGGTAGGGAATTATTCGGCGAGCCACTATTGTGCGAATATGGAGACCTGCAGACCGCCTCACACCTAAGATCCTGCTCCATGTGCCCATCAAGCTACACACCTCAAGACCTAATGCTAGGCAAAACACGGGCTATTGATGTTGCCAGATATTGGGCAAAAGTAATTTGATTTCGCTGACACGAAGAAGAGAAGAATGAGTAAATTGTCGGTTAAACAAAATACTTGGGTATAAATGAAAATTTATTGAATTTCAATAAAAAATAGAAATGCAGCTTACAAAAACCGCCATACATGTAAAATAATAGGTACTTGTCATGTAATGCATGTTGTTATTATTCAACTGATTACACGTCGAGTGTTTAAGCTATTCGCTGACGTTTTGTTTGCTTCTCAGAAAAAAATTACGATAACGTGAACTCGGTCCGATCGCTGCATACAAAAGTGTATTTGTTTGTCATAGTTTGTGATGGACAAGTTGTGTTAGTAATTGGATGTTTACCCGAAGATCGCCGTAAGCCCACCCGTGGGAGCTTCACAATATTCGAAGGATGCATTTCAAAATTGATTCCGATTTTCTCATAACGATATCTATGAACATTTATAAATATTAACAAACCAAAAAGGATCGATATTTTGGGAGATATTCATGAGATGGTGTCAAATCACTGAATATTTTTTCTTTTTTTCGAAAACAATATCAATTATTTAGTATATATATCTTAAATATTTACAACAAACGTGTTGCGTTGGAGGTACATACGATGTAGGGAGACAGTTTCGTAAGTAGTTAGTCAAGGGCAGCCGAAGCAAGCGGTCGAGTATTTGACCTATAATCTATTTTGTGGCAGCCCTAGTGAAAAAAAGGTTTTTTTTTCAAGAAAATTTTAGTTCAATCCATTGCATTTCAATCCATTACATTGCACTTTGTGATGGACAAGTTGTATTAGTTAATGGACGTTTAATGTTTAAAAAATAATGAAAATATATAGAGAAGTTATATAATACGAAGTTAACAACAATTTTTATTACCGCCATGACTGATGCTCGCTACTAGTGCTGTGTTGTTCGAAACAAATAAGCGCCATTAATTCCGCGGCGCTTACGACGTTTTCGTCGCGACCAGTGAACGCATGTACAGTCATCCCTCGATTTACGCTGTATCCATTTTAAGCGGTAATTTTTTTTTCTTCTTCGCACTATCAATAAGGTGGATTGGTTTGCAGCAACCAAATCTTGCATCTCGACCTCCACTCTTCGCGATCTTTACTTGAGATACAATCTTTTTGGCTGATACATGGGATGTTTTTTAGAACTTTAATGTGGTATTCTCCCCTTTATTTCCACATCCTAATGCCGTTGACCATAATGGTTCATCCGCCTTAGGAGAGCATTTACTACCTCAAGAACAACAAAGCCGCTAGAGGTTACATTTGGAACACATCTTGGACATTTTGTCCCAATTCAGCGGCTGTCCCAATTAAGCGAATTTCACATTTTTTTGGTTTTGGCAACTAAGGCCATTAACCAGTAATACACACATAAAAATAAGCGATGCATTTTTTTTTCAATAATTTTATTTTATAAACTTGTGGATTGAAAAAGTAAATTACATATAGGTAATATAAATTATCATATAAATTACAAATGTGTAATATAAACTTTTCAGAAAAAAAACACCTAATTAAAATAATAAATGGGTAGGTACATACAATTTAATTCAATGCAAAAATGAGTCAAGTGTAGTCTGTCTTTTGTTTTTGTAACATTTCACTTCTACAAAATCAGCACAGATATTCAGTGCGGATGTAGGGCTCCCTTCGTTTCCTTCCTGCATAAAATAAGGCAGATCAGCTGTGAGACAACGCATCATATCAAGTTCTTTGAACGTATTTTTTCTTGAGAATATGTGTAACATATTATGTGTGGTGATCTTAAATTTACTGTTTCAATTAAGCGGAATGTGGTCCCAATTACACATATAAATTTACTATTGGTTTCTTGGTTTGGTTTCTGTTATTTGAGATTTGTCCCCAATAAGCGGCTATCCCAATTAAGCGGTGTCCCAATTAAACGGAATCGATTGTAAATATTGACATCAACACGATGTAGCCCTTGCTAACTGGTACCTAAAATCTCGATAAACAATCTTTCATCTCTTATATTTTTTCCCTTGCCATACATTTATGTGTCCGCGATATTGGGTCTAGTTATATAGTTTTGCCACCGACGGCGCTGGTGACCGACCAGGGGCCGCAGGAGTCAGTTATGTGTTGACGATTGAGAAGATCGCATTACGGCCAGCGGAGTGTCATACCGAATGGCCAGAAGCTTGTTAGGTTTAAAGTAAATATAATCAATGTGCTTCTAAAAGAAAGTCACGTCAGTCGGTCCCCATCCTTTGGCGAGACAAGGTCGCGTTAGGGCCAGCGGTATGTTTCCGCTTGGTTGGAAGCTTGTAATGTTTTAACGTAAATATAATCAACGTGCTTCTTAAAGAAAGTCTCTGTTTGCTGACCTGCTCCTCATGCTGCCCTTGCGCGACGCAGTAACACCTTTATTTGAGAGAGAGGAGGATGTTAATATCATAACACGATGACATGTCACAATTGTTTGTTTGTAGGGGACTGTCCTCCCGTGTCGTCGGACACTGTCCGCACAACTTGCTACAGGAGCGAGCACAGCAGGGAAGTGCTGCGCTGTGACCAGGGACTGCCCAAGGGGGCCGAGGTTTATTCTGAATGCCTGCCCAGGCACTTGAGCTCCGCTGTACTGGGCGCCATCAAGTGTCTGGGAACCCGCTGGAACGCCAGTCTGCCCAAGTGCAAGCCGGGTTGAGTATTACACATAGAGTATCAATCTCGGAATAAATGTTTAATACTTTGAGTCTAACTGGACATTACTCAAATACATTCTCTAACATTGCATCATCATCATCCTGTGTCCGTCCACTGTTGAACGTAGGCTTCCAGCGTGACCAAATTAACACTCGTTTGCAGAGACGTTTCTTAAGATTTGAGCTGAGTTGAGAGCTGAGGCTTCCTCACTTTAATAATTCTAAAGGAAAATAGCTATTATAGGTTGTTTACCTTAAGCGATGTCTCTGTATACGGGTCTCATGTTGAATACCTTAATCCCAGAATCAACTCTGCCTACGGGTATAAACATAACTGATGTTAAAGAGATAAACTGTCGAACATATGTGAACTGTGACAATTGTTCAATATTTGTCGTGTTCGGTTTACAGAATGCGGCTCCGAAGCTCCTGCCGTCCAAGTATATTCTATTGGAGGATCGGATGCGGGACCTTACGCCTCTCCGTGGCACGTGGGGATCTTCAAGGTCAACGACGCGGGGGCCCCGGAGATCACGTGCGGGGGCACCGTGATCGGCCACAGAATTGTCATCAGCGGTAGTAAACAATACTTCAGTCTTGCGGCGACTCTTCAAGTCTTCCATTCCCTGCAGGCTTGCTTGTGAATTTCTGTTGCATCCTACAATTCGC
This sequence comes from Glossosoma conforme, assembly GCA_022606575.1. Lineage (NCBI taxonomy): Eukaryota > Metazoa > Arthropoda > Insecta > Trichoptera > Glossosomatidae > Glossosoma > Glossosoma conforme. The sequence goes on along the minus strand of JAGTXR010000423.1, from coordinate 206,456 downwards.
TATCAGTCGTTATTTAAGCACCCAGTGGTCCTATATGGGACCGCAAATTTGCGTCGTTCAATACCCTAGCAGGCCAGTGTTTGTAATGTTTCGTCGCACAATAGATTCTTCCATGAACTTACTTTAATACTATTATTACAAATTAATGTAATCCGATTGTGAAATGAACCATAAGCACTCCTGTATGGGACCGTAGGGCATTGAACGACGCAAATCTGCGGTCCCGCAAGGAAACCGCTGCGCGTTTAATAGTTAAATATTGTCAATGTCCGCGGTTCCTAATACGAATATTTAAACGTGTTATATTACTGTTTTGAAACGTGTGCTGTATTTGTTGTCTGCAGCCGCTCACTGTTTCTTCGAAGGCAGGTCTCTTCAAGAACCCTCGCTGTTCAAGGTGGCTGCTGGCAAGATCTACAGCCAGTGGGACCACGTCGAAGAAAACAACGGAGTCGTGCAGAAGATTGATGTGAGTGAATTGTGTCTGTTTAATGAGAATTGAGACTTGACTTCTGCAATCTGCTTGTGGCGATCGAAGGAGAGACAACTTGGAACAGCGCAAAGGTCGAGAAAGGCCTTTCTGATTGGTTTATCATTTCTTAAGCCGTAGTACTGCCTTTGATTTATTTATTTATGTATTACTCAGAACCGAAGTTCCAAGGTACAAAATGATAAGAAACAGAGCAAACATAAATATAAAATACATACAAAATATAATCAAATATAAAAATAACATAAAAGAAGAAGAATATGATACGTGTCAAAGATGATAGAGATCTAGGAGAACAATACCATCGACAAAAGAGGAAAAGGATGTAAGAAAAGGATCGATGTGTGCTGGTAGGCCATTTAGGAGCGCCAACTGAGATCAAAAACAATGGATGGCTACGAGCGCAGGTGTACTTATCTGGAACATGGAAGTTAAAACATTCAAGAATCCCAGGATTGTGAATTGTACCGCGAAGGAGAAGGAATGAATGTTGGAGAGCAGCAATTTCCCCCCGGGACTCTAACGAATGGAAAGAAAGCATCCCTAGAAGAAAAAGAGTTTGATTTCGACATAATTACGGTGACCTCAATCGAAAGTGGTCGGGATTTATTTGATTATTGTTTCAAAACATTAATTCGTCATCCCTATCGCTTAAAATAACATGTGTTCGACTCTTTTTTTAGATCAGGTGTAACTTTTCATTATCAGAGGACTATGGAGTATTTTTGAATTTAGCTTTTAAAAATTCTGTAATAAGCGATTGTTTGCTTAGTATTGTTTATTTAGTGTCTCCTTCGTAGTATCAATCCGGTGGATTGTTTTGCAGCAACAGAATCTTACATCTCGATCTCCATTCCTTTCGGTCATCTGCAACCCTCTTCAGCTCAGCATAAGAGCTAGAATTCATATCCTCGAACACTTGCTGCAAATACTCCCGTCTAGGGCGCCTTTTACAGTTTTTACCCCCAACCATCCGCTCCACAATGTCGTGAATAAGACCATCGTAGCGCATGATGTGACCAATCCATCGGGCTCGCCTCTCTGAGATGGTTCTTATTAGGTGCCTATCTTCCTTGATTGGTTAGTGTGTGCATATGAATTTAATACCTTAATGTCGTGGCTTTCACTTTTGGTATCAACCTTAACGATTGAAACTTGGTCACTAAAATATGTAGCAGATTTTCGAACGAGTGAAATGCATCGATCCAAAAGTAATGATGGATCGATGGATCTATTTCAGGTGAAGACCGTATATAAAACTGAGAGATACGAGGGTGCCGCCACGAGCCACGTCGACGATATAGCGATAGTTATGTTATCACAATCATTGGAGTTCACTGACCGCGTCCACCCAGTCTGCATGGACCTCGACCAGGAGTGGCTCGACAACAGGCAGCTGAGGCCAGGGGCTAACGGTAAGGTGAGGAACTACATTCTTTATGTATATAATACTAGCTGACCCGGTGAACTTTGTTTCACCCGAAAGGTAATAAATGAGCAGATTTTGGATTTTATTAAGTTGAATTTTTCGGTACATATGATATCATATATTTGGTCTGTTTGAATATTGCGTAATAATTCGGCGAGCTAACCTTCTTGGTAGTTTCTTCACCTGAAATTAAGACAATAGATTTGCTATTTTGTATGTAAAGCTAAAATCCATATTTGTAGCATAATTATAAAGGGGCGAAGCACTGTAAAATGTATGTCATGACGGAATCAAAACTATGATATTGATTGTATATATATTGATTACTCACCATTCAAGGGAGTCAGCAATCGAACAATTTCAATCCATTTTGGATTACAGGTCTTCTTCTTCGTGTCAGCGACGTCAAATTATTTTTTCCCAATATCTGGCAACATCGATAGCTCGTGTGTTGCCCAGCATTAGGTCCTGAGATGTGCAACTTGTTGGGCACATGGAGCAGCATCGTAGATGTGAGGCGGTCTGCAGGTCTCCACAGTCGCACAATAGTGTCTCTCCCTGCCGAAGCATTCCCCACCGCTCGAGGTTGTCCTTTGTTCTACCAACTCCGGTTCTTAATCTGTTTAGGGATTTCCAGGTCGGCCAGTCAAGGCTCTTGCCAGTTGGGAGGCCTTCCTTTGGAGTAATGAAATCCTCTGGTGCGTCTCTCATTTTCAGGGCCGGATGTGAGAGGTTGTGTGGATTGCAGAAAGCTGCTTCGAGACTTCAATCTTGGTGTTGGGGGTATCTGATTATACAAGCAGTGGGACGGTTGGTTGATTGCCTTACGCATTTCTTCGGCGCATATGACTTTGCGTCTTATGTTCGGTGGTGCGATCGCACCACCGAACGGATTACAGGTAAAAGTAATAAAGAGATCTGGTCTACCGTAATGATGAACATATGTCATTGCATCTTGCGCATATTCATGCATATGACGCGGGCTGCCTATGTACGTCGCCGGCAGAATAGTTAATCGACCAATGTTAGCTGCATTTCCTTCAGAACTAATTGCATAACGTAAATGGATATATTCCTCAGAACGCATTTTTGCTTGGTTCAACCGAATGAAAGTTAAACGCTCCGTTTTTATTTTGACGTACATATCGACGCAATATTGTTGTAGCAATCGACGAACCCGCAGCAAATAGTTGTCAGCATTTCGACGAATCGTCAAACGATATGCGTTATAATTCATCGAGCTAACCTTCTTGGTAGTTTCTTCACCTGAAATTAAGACAATAGATTTGCAATTTTGTATGTAAAGCTAACATCCATATTTGTAGCATAATTATAAAGGGGTGAAGATAAATGATTTTAAATCGTTTGCCGGTTATTTGTCCAATTTTCTCTAAACAATCATCTTAATCTTTAAGTCTGTTATTTTCCTGGTAATAATCAGTGTAATTGGTCATTTATTGGAAATCTAAAGCGAAACCAAGCACTGTAAAATGTATGTCACGACGGAATCAAAACTATGATATTGATTATATGTATATTGATTACTCACCATTCAATGGATTTTTCATTTTGATATTGAAATAATATCCATCTTCTCCTTGCCAAAACATCAGTCGGTATTGCAACGTGTCATATGAACGACGTGTTTCAGATATCTGTTGTAGTTGCCCAGTATCACGACGTGTGTACCAGATAGTCGTTTATCCGCTCTGATCACGACTTTGTAGACCTCGATCAAGTTCTTCCTCCATATTGTCATTGAAGTATATTTGTACAAATTTATGCTGTGCATCTTCGAGAGGTTGGGATGATCCGATTCGATGGTGAATCTGTCCTTGTATCTACAGAATCAAAAGCAAAGACAATATTACTGATTTATAAACCTTTTTTTTTAAGAATTAGCATACATAATTCAAAGCAATAAGTGTAGTATGTTATTCTGTTAATTAGATTGTGTGTAAGTACAAAAATAAATAAATAAATACCTTAAATGTCGGATTAAATCCTTGATCATTCTAGAGTTCGTGCAAACGGATCGCTTTGGCAGATCGTAAAGAGACTTGTCAATGTTGTTGCTGGAGATGTCTCAGCACGTCGAACAACATTTGAAGCCGTGAAATATACCCAATGACCATTCTCCAGATGCACCGCCAAATGCACAACAGCAGTATGAAGTTCGTGATAAGGGATTGCGAATATACGCCAAATCGCTTTGTACCAAACTTGAAAGCGCGCAATTTCATCGTTGGTATTCGAGGTTAGGATGCCAAAAACCACCAAATCACTGCCTTACATTCGTAATGTTTCAATCCCTAGTTCCATGATGGCTTTTTCGTGAAAGATTCGATCGTTTTGGTCGCAAATATCGGCACAATAAGCTAACAGAAACTCGAAAGTTCTTGAAACAAAACATCAACCGATAGACTTCAAAATATCTATGTAACCCATAACGTCATTTTTAGTTATGGCGTTGGCTATAGCAACACTTTCTTCAACTGACATCTGTCAAATGACAATAGTCTTGTTTGAAAACATGTTTACGTAAATGTACCATATTTTTTCTTAATCAAATCAATTTTGAGTATCTTTTAATTTTTTTTAGGGTTCCAAGCTACCTTTCCATCAATTTTCAGCCAAGTCGGTTCAGCAGTTTTTGAGTTAAATAATAAAAAATAAAAATAACACAATAGAATAAGAAGATGCCTTTCCATTTGCTTTTTGTTATAACATTTTTAACAAATAAAAGATTAAATTGATATTTTCACTAATATTTATTTTGTTTTTGTCTTTTTTTTCCTGCCTTTTGTTTTTTTGTTTCAAAATATTCCGTACCTTACGTAGGTACCTACTTACAATACCTACTATTGCGTCATTTTTAGTTATGTTGCTGACTATGGCAACACTTTCTCAACTGACAGCTGTCAAGTTACAATAGTCTTGTATGAAAATATGTTTACGTAAATGTTCAATATTTTTTCTTAATCAAATCAATTTTGAGTATACCATGGACGTTTTTGGGTTCTACGCTACCTTTCCACCAATTTTCAGCCAAGTCGGTTAGGCCGTTCTTGAGTTATAAAAACAAATATAACCCGACTTTCTTTTATATATATAGATTTGACTGTGCAGGTTTCTGGGTGGGGACTGACTTCCGTTAGCGGCGGTCCAGCGGCGGTGCTGCAGGTCGTGTTCCTGCCGTTTGTGGACTACAACACCTGCAAGGCAGGGGTTCCAGAGACCTTCAGGCAGGCCATCACTTCTTCCGAAAAGTTCTGCGCAGGCCACATGAATGGTAACCTAACCCTACCTAACATCATGATGTACTGATAACATCAGAAGAGTGTGCGCTGTGCCCGAATAGCTGCACCCAGGAAGACCTGATGATGGCCAGAAGTAACGCCATCGACGTCGCCCACTTCTGGGCAGACAGGATCTGACCCTGTTGTTTTCGACACCATTATATATATTTCCCGCTATTCTTCTGATATATATATCATCATCATGATATATATATCAGAAGAATAGCGGGAGTAGCCTGGATGCGGAGGGTGGAGGATCGAACAGGACAGAGACTCATACAAGAGGCTTAATCTATCCAAACCTAACCTTTTTTTTTTTTTTTTTTTTTTTTTTTTTTTTTTTTTTGTTGGAGGAAATTCATCATGAACACCAGGAATTCTACCTGGGTAGTGCCGGACTCCTACCGGCTAAAACCCCTCTCTTCGGCTGCCACCCGGCTACTTGTTAAGTATTGCTCGTGAGTGGCAGTCAGGTGATATTTTCTTATCGCTTTCTGCGCTCCCTTTCTGATTCTTCTTTAGCGGTCATTACTTTTCGTGCAAAAGTTGGTCCACGTCTTCCACAGATCTTGGCTTTTTGTGATTCCATCTCTAATTGTTGCTAGGCTAAAGGGTTCCGCCGAGTTCAGCTTTAAGAACAGCTCGTTCTTCATCCCATGCTCCGCACGCTAGGATCGTGTGTTCTGCGTCATCTGTATTAGCGTCGCAGTGATGACACTTTGCCTGTTCTTCCTTCCCTATTCTTTGGAGATAGGTGCCAAAACAGCCGTGGCCTGTTAAAAGTTGCGTGGAGTGGTAGTCCAATTCGCCTTGTTTTTATTGCACCATGCTCTTAGGTCCGGTGTGAGTTTGTGTGTCCAGCGGCCTTTTTCTGATGCCTCCCAACGACTTTGCCATTCAGTCATGGTAGCTTCTTTGGCGTCGGCTCGATTTGTGCCCTTATACGTAGCTGCCCTTTCTTTGGCCAGTAGATCGATGGGTGGTATGCCAGTGATGGCGAGTATTGCGTCTTCACTCACCGTTCTGTAGGCCGCAGCTACCCTTATCGCACTTCTTCTTTGGACTCTTGCCAAGTTTAGCCTTGTACGCTGGATTTTTGTGGCTTCTGTCCATACAGGGGCCCCATACAGGAGGATGGGTGAACCACCTCGTTGTATAGTCTTCTGCGTCCAGTTTTCGGCCCTCCGATGTTTGGCATCAGTCTTGCGAGCTGTTCTGCTGTTGACGCTGCCCTTGGCCGCTGCCGCTTCTGTGTGCCTGGCGAAGTTGAGTTTGTCATCTATAATGACTCCTAGATATTTTATACTTCTTTTTGAAGGCAACGTTGTGGCCGTCTATTGAGATTTGCGGTGGGTCTAATTTGCGACGTCGAGTGAATAGCACTGCCTCCGTTTTTTGTGCTGCCAGTTCGAGGCTGAAGTCAGCGAGCCAATCTGTGATGCCTGCCAGTGCTTGCATGGCGTAGACCTAATTAGTGCTGATTGATTTGGCGGTGACGAGCAAAGCCATCGTCTGCAAAAGCCACTATCAGCGCTCCTGCAGGTAGGGGCAGTTTCAGCAGGCTGTCATACATAATATTCAGAGCGACGGGCCAAGTACTGAGCCCTGTGGGACTCCCGCCGTTATTTGCATCTCTCTGCTTTTCCCAGCGGTGCTGTACATGAGGGTTCTATTACTCAGGTAGTCGGATATGATCTTCGTGAGGTACGTTGGGGTGTTGATGGTGTCTAGAGATTTCAGTATCATCTCCCAGTTCGCTGAATTAAAGGCGTTTTTTTGATGTCGAGGGGCTATCATAGCAGTATGGCTGCTTGCCTTGACGCTGCCTCGCCATCCATCGCGCACAACTTCGACTACCTTGGTATAGCATGTACTGTGGATTTTTTAGGTCTGAATCCATATTGGTAGCACGAGATGCTGTTCTCGATGTGGGGTGACAGTCTTTGCAGGATAAGTCTTTCGTAAAGTTTACCTAGACCGTCCAGCATGCAAAGAGGCCTGTACGATGATGGAGAGGGAGCCCGCACCCCTTTTCGGAATCAGCACGAGTCTTTGGCGCTTCAGGCCGATGCGAAAGTACCTTCGGAGAGGCATTTGTTGAGCGCCGCAAGTACTATCTCGGGGTCAAGAGCGGCGGCAATTTTGATGGCTTCGTTCGGTATCTGGTCGGGTCCAGGGGCCTTGTTGCTTGGGAGTCGCTTGGTAGCGATCTTCAGTTCCTCGGGAGTAAAGAGGTCAATGGCAAGGTCTTCGTTTTCTTGTTCGTTCAGTTGTATTTCAGCTCTTTGAGGATGTTTTGGTAAAAGAGTCCTTATAATTTCTTCCATATTCTCCTGTTTCTCCAAGTAGGCGTCCGGCATCCAAACCTAACCTAACCTAACCTAATCTAGCATAACCCAACAACATGATGTACTGATAAGACAGAAGAAAAGAGGGAGTAGCCTGGATGCGGAGGATGGTGCATCGAAAAGGACAGACACTCATTCAGGAGGCCTAATCCAGCCAAGCTTAGCCTTCCAGCATGATGGACTGATGACATCACACGAATAGCGGGAGTAGCCTGATACGGAGAGCAGAGGATCAAAAAGGGTAGATTCTCGCGCGGGACGCCTACGTTCAATGGTGGCCGGACTCGGGCCACTGTTGAACGTAGTTAACACAGTTGATGGTGATGAACTTTACAAATTTGCTTGTTGGTTACCTCAAGCCAAAGAATGATTATGCATTTGTGTTTCGTGTGAATGTTCTATATGAATGATGGCGTGCCTTTTGCAGGGATTGCCCTCTGCCAGGGCGACAGTGGAGGCGGCCTGGTGTTCAATGATCAGGTGTACGGTGTGGAGAAATGGTTCCTCAGAGGGATAGTCAGCGTCGCGCCGCCTCACGGGAACAGCTCGGTGCCGCAGTGCAACCCCAACTCCTACACGGCGTTCACGAGGGTCTTCAGCCACCGCAACTGGATCAAGGGATTCTTGGACTTGCCGTCATCTTAAAATATAAAAATTAATAATTAAAATAAACAAACAGCTAAAACATTAGCAGAAGCAGGGACGGAGACAGAACCTTGCGAGCGTCCAATGTTTTATAATTGAAATCTATCTGTTTAATAATAAATAAATGTGTAAAAATGCTTTTTATTTGATATATTTTTCGCCTTGCGTTTTTTAAATATACTTAAACTAGACAGTGCACTATGTTTTATGTCTGTTTAGGTACGAGTATCATGTGGCGTGTTTCTGTTAAGTTTCAAATAAAGCTTTATGTAACTCTTTGCTTTATTGGCTTATACTCTATATAACAAGTTTCTATTATAGAATCATGTATTTTACCATATCCGCTCCATATTTGTAGCATATGTACATCGCATATTGCCGTTTCAAAGTTCTATAAGCTCAGATTGCTTATGCCTTGTCTCAGAACACCTGTTTAATGATCGTAAATTATGTGTAATATATATTTATAACTAGCGCATTGTACCCGGCGTTGCTCAGGACAGGAAAGAAAGAGTTTGATTCTTAATCACACCTTTATATTTGCTTATTACCGTTAAAATAATAAATAGATCGTCCTGGATGTGACTGCGGCGTGGAGCAGACCATGTCACACCTTCTGGAGTGTGCGGTGTCCGAGTAGCTGCACCCAGAAAGACCTGATGATGGCCGGAGTAACGCCATCGACGTCGCCCACTTCTGGGCAGACAGGATCTGACCCTGTTGCTTCCGACACGATTATATATATAAAGATCGTCCTGTCTTTAGTTTGCATTAAATACGAGTATGATTCTATGAATTGCTCGCGTAACTAAAGCAAATGAAATCATAGATTTTCGACAATTCTACTGGATTATTTTCATCTTAAATCCAGTAAGGTCAAGTTATAAAGTGGTTTAAATGATACATATACCTTTCTGGATGCGTAATTAACCTCTCCTCCCCGGTGATGTCTATCGACTACACATTGCTTGTAATAACTTAAATATCTCTGTAAATATAATACACACAGGGTTCAGATTTTAGGTATTCCTCCTTAATACATTTACGTATTATATATAAAAAATAAAATATTTATAATAATAGGCACTCATCAGGAGTAGGAAATATTTTTCTAAAATCCGGAATAAATTCACCACTACAATCAAGACGCGTCAACTGTCATGAATCATTGCACCTGCCGGAAGTGTGTGCGAAAATAAAATTAAAAAATATACAGATGCGGCGGCATCTATACTCCTCACTCTCGCTGACGTACTAATATGAGTGAGCGAGACGGGAAACCTCATTTGGTCGCCTAGTTCGAAATGATATCGGCTCATCCATATGTCGACAGGCCAAGTAATGTTAGTAGCTCTCGGATGTTCACGCGACAAGGTGCGTCTGGCCGTTTGAGATCTTCGTCTGATGTTTTTCATGTTTTTAGCTATTAAATGTCAATTATTACTGCTTATTGACATCAACGATTGTAAAATTAAGCGATATCTTTGAATATTTTAATTTTTTCGAATTTCTACTGATTTTATTCACTTTAAATCAGAATGTGTAATGAGTTGACACCATCGGAACGAGCGGAAGTTTTTAGCATCGTAAGGCGAGGGTTAACATTGATATACTCCTCTCTTAGTTGGATATTTAATTACTCGTGGCAGAATGCAGGAGACAATGCAAAGAACTTGTTTTCATTTCAGAATTCGCGTTTATTTCTCAAGCACTTGCTTTTTCGTCCACCGTCCACCATAACGGCCGCGAGCGAGCCATCGACTGACGGCGCGCTCTGACATCTAGCGCTGCCATCATTCGCGGCAGAAAAAGCGAATTAAAGAAGATACACCAACATAAAATGGGCCAACTGTCATAACAAATAAAATGGCGTATGCAAACTCCGTGTATTATCATATAACTAAAAACTAACATTATTAGTAAAGTCAAAAGGAAAGCTCATATCAACATATTCACAAAATTTTATCGTGATTCCATAAGCGCTAAAGTCATGAAAATACAGTATGATCACTGCGTACCTACCTTAATAATATTTATTTTTATATTTTGTAATGTTTCACGTGTTTGCCACAAATATCCGATAGCTTGTTGTTTGTTTGTAATTTATTCAAATTTGCAGGAGCCATTCTAAATTTTCTTGAGTATGGTCGCCGCAAAAGAATGTCCATGTGGTTGGTTGACATAAGATATTCTTTGCTGTTCACATGTGTTTTAGATTGGAAGGCTATTCCGTTCCTTGACCTCATCTTCTTCGTAGTAGTATCAATCCGGTGGATTGGATTGCAACAACAGAATCTTGCATCTCGATCTCCATTCCTCTCGGTCCTCCGCAACCCTCTTCAGCTCAGCATAAGAGCTACAATTCATGTCCTCGATCACTTGCTTCAACCATCCCCATTAACCTCATCATTCCGCATAATTTATATTTAAAAACTATTATTTATTTTATAATGACTTACAAATTAACATACACTTCTCTTCTTTAGCCTCGCCATTTCCCATCATCTGAGGTCCTTTCTCCTTGTGAACATTCGCCATGTCTGTCTGTCCTGCGTTGCATTCTTGATCAAACCAAGAGTTTTCGGATCCTTGCTTCCAGTTGCAGTCCAGGTTGCCTGTGGTCTTCCAGGTCTTCTTCTCAGCGTGGGTATGTTGAAGACTCTCTTCACCATGTGATCCTCATCTCTCCATGTCGCATGCCCATACCATCTAAGGCGGTTTTCCCTTATCTTTTCAGGTATGGGGGCCACCCAAAATGAACCTTGAATATGCTCATTTCGAACTCTGTCCACTCTAGTCACACCGCCCGCCCACCTCAGCATCTTCATCTCTGGCACATGAATCCTATCCAAGTCACGTTTCAGCGGGGTCCAACACTTCGATCCAAACTTAATTGACCCAGTTCAAAGAAGAGGATTTCGTTTAATAAACAATGACACTCTTACGTCTAACGTGCAATCAATGGAACTCAGGCGTAAGACTGGTTCACTTAGTCTTTTCTACCGTTATTATACCGGAACTTACAGACCTAATTTCTATTTCACCCACCCACAACCGACAAACTCGTCTTACACTTGTCGAACATCCATACACGGTTAATGTGTGTCGACCAAGAACTGGCAGTTTCCAAAGTTTCTTCCTTAATGCCACCGGTAAGCTTTAGAATACTCTTCCAGCGTTTTTGTTTCCTCCTTCCTACAATCTCGATCTCTTCAAGAAACAGATAAAAATATAATGAATATTATTTTATTATTTCAATATTCTAATCTACTTTTATAGATCATTGACTATATTACAATATTATAAGCAATTAAATATGCATATACTATGACTCGTTTAAGGATTTTTATGTATAGTATATGTATATTTAATTGCAGATAAATATATATTTGCAATCTCCCCAACAAACACTTACATAACATACGTTTCCCGCATACAGCGTTCAGCCTCCCTGACTGTCGTCATAGAGTGCACTGGTCTTTACCGGCTGTGCTCTCCTGCATGCGATTAAATAAAAATTTAAACAAAATTAAATTAAAATTAAATTAAATAAAAAAATATAACATTCGCCGGCGGTCATAGCTCAATGGTAATGCGTTTGCTTTGCAAGCCAAAGGTCGAATTAAAAAAAAAAGGATTTTTAATCGATTTCTGAGCTCTAAAATACCCCGGTTGGTGTGAATTTGATCCATCACCCGTAAAATGTCAGTCATAGCCTATCAATTAAAATTGGTGGTATACAAAAGTCGTCCCGTGAAGACCACCCATTCATAGTAAATTTCTGTAATAATAAGGTGATGCGTGAATCTCAGGCTGCAGTCTATGGTGTTGGCAGGATCAACACTCCACATGCAGCTCTTAGCCATATGCACTATGGTAAGCGTCATAGAATTCCACAGATGAGACTTGAGAATAACTATCACCGTCTGTCGGTATTCTCCTGTATGTGCTTACACACGCACATCTCTATTGTTGCACACTGTTACATGCAGCTACAATGTTGTAAGTCCCCTCCACTGCGCTTCATCCCAGATGCACGCTGCATGCTTGCGGAGCCATCTACAAATAGATCGCAGCGATCTCAGGGCTGTCATAGCCTATTGATACACGCATAAATTAATCACTTATTTATCATAATTAAAAATGACAGCTTCACTTAGTCATAACTAATACAACAATACGACAATAGGTCGTCGTAAGCGTGGCTATTTTTAGATCACCAAAGCTAAGCGATATCGGGCGTGTCGGGTTGAGCCCCATCTTAACACCAAATGGCCTCGGTAGCATCGGGCAATTAATCTATGTGTGACTGCGGCGTGAAGCAGACCCTGGATTGGACTTTACCCGCCTCACACCCGCATCACACCGGAAGACAGTTAAGTCTCCTTGATGACGCGCTCATTCAGATTATGATCAGTCAGCAACTGATAAGTCCAGTGGGAGTCCCCTCTGAACAATTGTGGCCACTGCACAGAATTGCTAAAAGAAAGAACCCGCGAAAGAGATTAGAATCGCATTCACGGGTTGTAAAGAGTATGGAAGATAGATTCTCTCACCGAAAATACAAGCAAAGTAAGTGCGTGAAAGTTTTTTTTAGTGGCCATAAAGTCTGCATGCCCGATAGGGCCGAGACGATTCCCTCAAACTGCATCAAAAAGGATTCCTCTTTCTAACGAGCGGAACTGACAGTCCCAGAGAATGTGCTCTGAGGTCTGGAAGGAGGCGCTACACTAGGGTTTGAAACTAAATTAAATGAGTATAATCTGTCGTTTAAATCGCCGTGCCCAGTCATTAGCTGGGTAGACCAGTGATATTATCCATTTAGCAGTTAGTCTAAAGTAAATGTCCGGAACCTGTGAACTGTAAACCTATGATTTTTAAAGGAAGAGCGTAGAAAATCGAATGAGAGCAAAAATGTTTTTTAAATTCCTCTAACGCATCCCTGGATATGGGGCCGACGCCCCAGTTGACTGCGCAAGCGCGTGGTGGACACACGCTCCAACCCGAAGAGTTCTTAAAAAGTGCAAAAAAAAAACACCCAAAAGACACAACAACAAATCTGTAAGGAAATCTCCGTAGTGGAGTGGCACTTAAGAGACTCGTTGCAGAAAAAAAATAACCAGTACAATTTTACAACGAAAACGAATTTTTGGGCGAAAACATTGAAATTGTAAGTAAATAGCGTTTTTTTTTAATTTACACTGCTCCCGACACACTTTCTTGCTGCTTCCGCTCATTGATTGGAGCAAATTACCTTCATAAAACTTCGTCAACTAATCTGACAGATTATTTGTGTTAGATGAAATTCATTCAATTCAATTCAATTTATTTATTTCTTCCAGAAACATTACAAATACAAATATTTACAGCGATCCTGAAATAAGATATATTAGAAACAATTTACATGTATAGGTATTTATGGTTAACAACAATAATTTTAATAAGTCCCGGAGCTCGCTAAACAGAAGACTCCACGAAATTACTTTGATAAATAAATTCGTGGAGCTCACGGGCTTCTCTCAAGTGGAATATATCAATGTTCGAGGCGATATGGTTGAACAGTCTGATCAATCTCACAAGAGGCATAGTCTCTGGCAGGCTTCATCCCGCGTACAATACAGTGAGTCATTTTATAAATGGACGATGGGAGAATGCCTCGCTTTAGGAAACTCGTAATGATGTTAGAGATTCGACACTCCTCAACAGTGCTAAGCAAACATCAAAATGGTAAACGTCGTAGAATTCACAGACGATACGAGTGAATACTTCGCTATCTGGCTGTATTCTCCTAGGACGAGGAAAGCATTTTGGCGGATTCCTGATCGGTGTGTCAAAGAATTGTGGCAACTATTATTCAATACAGCTTTAGAGACAATTTTACCATAAAATAAATAATATTTTTTTTATTAAAAAAGCTTTTAAAACGAAATAAAATACATTTAAAAAAAATCTAGTCCCATACATAATATTTAGTCCTAAGCATGTAAACGAAGGTGTGAACTCTTTTATGCTTTGTAGCTGGATTGGACTTTACCCGCCTCACACCCGCATTACACCGGAGGACAGTTAAGTCTCCTTGATGACGCGCTCATTAAGATTATGCTCAGTTAGCAACTGATAAGTCCAGTGGGAGTCCCCTCCGAACAATTGTGGCCACTGCACAGAAGTGCTTAAAAAGAAAGAACCCGTGAAAGAGATTAGAATCGCATTCACGGGTTGTAAAGAGATGGAAGATAGATTATTTCACCGAAAATACGAGCAAAGATTTTAGATGCGTGGATTTTTTTTAGTGGCCACAAAGTCTGCATGCCCGATAGGGCAGAGGCGATTCCCTCGAACTGAATCGAAAATGACTCCTCTTTCCAACGAGAGGATCTGGCATTCCCAGAGAATGTATTCTAAAGTCTGGAAGGGGTGCTTTGTAGCTATGTTTTATGGTACTTCTTGCTCTAACCCCACACAGTTTTTTTCGTTTTAAAATTCAATATAAAGTGCTTTTCACATATCCGGTCCATATCAAGCATATGGCCACTATATAGATAGTCTTCACATCCGAAGTGAACCTTCGGAACTTTCACGATTCCCGACGACCACTAGAGCAAAAGCGCCATGGACGAAACAAAATGTCGAATGAATTTAAAATAGTAAAATATTTATATTAATTAAATATACTATGCATAAAATTATTTTTTCAACGCGTCAATCCAAGCACAAAAATAACGGCAGAAGCGGGATGCGAACCGCGGACCTTGGAAACCAACTATGCCCAGGTATTCGTACCGCTCAGCCAATTGCTATGCCTAGACCGACTCGCATTGAAACTAGTATTTATGTCATTGTTATCATCGTATGATAGATGTCGCTATAGTATATATTCAAAGTATGTATATACATGTATATTTAATTAATAATAATATTGTAATATAGTCAATGATCTATAAAAGTAGATTAGAATATTGAAATAATAAAATAATATTCTAATAAAAAAATTTAAAAAATTCATATAGTAAAATATTTATTTATCTGTGTACTGAGTTGTATACGTGGTATTTCTTCATCACCATCTGTCGGCATTATTCTTTATAGGTTCACATAAAACACTTGATATATTTAAAATCAAAGCTTTTATGAATATTCAATCATAATTATCTTGAGAATATTGCGCTTATAATTTCTGTCTTCTTTGTAGTATCAATCCGGTGGATTGGTTTTGGAGCAAAAAAATCTTGCATCTCGATCTCCACTCCTCTCGATCCACTGCAGTCCTCTTCAGCTCAGCATAAGAACTACAACTCATGTCCTCGAACACTTGCTGCAAATACTCCCGTCTAGGGCGCCCTATACAGTTTCTACCCTCAACCATCCCTTCCACAATGTCGCGAAGAAGACCATCTGTCTTACTAAGTGCCTATCCTTCTTGATATATCGTGAAGAAGACCGTCGTGTCGCATGATGTGACCAATCCATCGGGCTCGCCTCTCTGAGATGGTTCTTATTAGGTGCCTATCTTCCTTGATTATCCTGAGAACCTCATTGTTCGTGACGTGTCGCTCCAGGAATTTCCGAGAATTCTTCTTTACGACCACATCTCAAAGGCCTCTAGTCTATTTTTATCACTTTCAGATAAGCACCATGTCTCACAGCCGTACATTAAGATGCTCCAAACAATTGTTTTGGCAAGTTGCTTGCGGAGCCTTAAATTAATATTTTTTGACTCAAGAATTTTTGTTTTTTTATTGAACGCTAGCCTTGCTTGATGAATGCACCTTTTTTATTTATTTCTGCATAAATAATTTTAAAAACTCCACTAAAAAGTCAACACATGCAAGTATATATATGTTGTATAAAAATATTTAATTAACAAATTGAAGTATGTCTTACTCCACAGATTAACTACTAATAATGCTTAAGTGTTAAAGTGGAGCGTCTTTAGAAGCGATTTTTGTAAGGGCGGCCTCCCGGGCACGGGATTGTAGAGCGTCTATAGACGCTTGTGGCATAGAATCGGTTAAAACCGCACGGTAGCTTTGTAGATTTGCCTTTGGTTGTGAGCTGTGTATGGGGAATTTTTTCTGGACCATATTTGAAACACAGCTTAACCTAGAAGTCAAAATTCCAAGACTGGCTTTAAAAGTGTACATAAACTCTTAGGTTTTACAAAATTGGCGCTTAAATGAGTCGTATTTTTCTTATATCGAACAGCGGTCCCAAACTCCAACGGAAACGCTACCAAGGCTTGTATCTACGAGAGGAGGAGAATTTGAAATTTAATCAGGCTTATAAGGAACAACAAGAAAAAACATATTTTTAAAATATGCTCTTAAAATAATGTATATTTGAAATTACAGCGCCATCTATTGCTAAACACAGTCGAAATTTGCTGAAAACTTTCAAAATGTGGCGATAGATGACGGTAATATATTTTTTTCTGTTATTAAAAATCGTACACACCTTTTATTTTCAATAACATTAACGTTATCAACTGACAATACTTGATGAAACTGCATAATTATGATTTTAAAATTAATTTTAATTAAAAAATTAAAAATATTTAGTTTTGATTCACATTTATTTTAAATGATTACATGTTTCGACCTCCCTGGAGACAATCTTCAATAATGATAAAATAAAAACAGGCAGTGGCTTATATAGGTAAGTAATTAGTTCCTACACTAGTAAACATATATTTACAGGTTGTATATGTGTGTGTACTAATGTAATAACCCTTTCGTTACGGCTCGGTGGAATACAAATTATACTTTCAAAAATATAAATATTTTTCAAACCATTTTTTTTGCTTAAAACTAGTTTTTTTTTATGTAAACACATACAGGAGAATACCTTCAGATGGTGCTAGTAATTTTTTTGAAGTTTCATCTGTGGAATTCTATGACTCCATGGTGTATATGGCTAAACGCTGCATGTGGAGTGTTGATCTGCCAACGTCATAGACTACAGCCCGAGATTCACGCATCATCCTTTATTACTACAGGAATCTACTTTGAATGGGTGGTCTTCACGGGACGACTTTCGTCTACCACCAATTTTAATTGATAGGTTATAACTGTCATTTTACGGGTGATGGATCAAATTCACACCAACCGGAGGTATTTTAGAGCTCATAAATCGATTACAAATCCTTTTATTTTAATCTCCGTCGGGGATCGAATCCACGACCGTTGGTCAGCAAAGCAAACGCTTTACAATTGAGCTATGACCGCCGGCCTTTGAAGCATAGATGTACTTATCTGACCTATTTTCATTTATCACATTGGTTCCTCTATCCTTTAGCTATCAGCTGATGCATAAAAAACTATTATATTAAACAATCCTTCATTATGTGACTCCATACATGTGGTGGCATTCACACGTGTGGCTTTCAGAAAAATCGCTCCTGTTACGAAACCTAACGACATTTATTTACATGCTTTACAGATTCCTGTAAAGAATACATGTAGGCTGATAAAGGGAATGACTGCACTTCCAATTTCCTACCGTAGATGTAACAATGAGTGCTAAGAGTAGCAAAACGATATATCACATCAACTGATGTCAACGGTCGGGGAATCTTTGACGGCATATGCCGACAACCGATGCGAAAGGGTTAATTAGCGAGGATAGCAAAGTAAAAAAAATGTATCAATCATGAAATAATAATTAATATTAACTGTAAATTATCTTTTAAGTATACATACAATATTTTTCAATAAATTTATAAAAAATATATGGTATTAAAAAAGGACTGTATAAATGCTGATCATCATTATACTGTATCCGTCCACTGTAGAACATAGGCCTCCGCATCTTGGCTACTCCCGCTATCCTTTTGACGTCGTCAGTCTATCTTGCAGGAGGCCGGTAAGCGCTTCGTTTGCTAGTTCTAGGACGCCACTCCAACACTTTTCTTCGCCATTGAATATTTTTATTTTATTTTATGTAAACACATACAGGAGAATACCGACAGACGGTGAAAGTAATTCTGAAGTTTCATTTGTGGAATTCTATGACGCATACCATGGTGTATATGGCTAAACGCTGCATGTGGAGTGTTGATCCGCAGACGTCATAGACTACAGCCTGAGATTCACGCATCATCCTTTATTGTTACAGGAATTTACTATGAATGGTTGGTCTTCACGGGACGACTTTCGCCTGCCATAATTTTGAATTAATAGGCTATGACTGGCATTTTACGGGTGAGGGATCAAATTCACACCAATCGGGGGTATTTTAGAGCTCAGAAATCTATTGAAAATCCTTTTTTTTTCTAGTTTTTGCTTCGTTTGCTAGTTCTTGGACGCCACTCCAACACTTTTCTTCGCTATTGAACATCATCTCTTCGACAGATATATCACGTTGCTACTTGAGTTTGACTATTCGTTGAGTAGCCTTCACTGCTTGACCGAGAGAGAGAAATACCAACGTGGTCTTTTTTATAATACGCCTAGACTTTATGATTAAGAGGCTCTAGAGTTAATTGACTCATAATATTTGAAATAATATCAAGAAGGTAATATGGTTCATCAGTAACACAGGTAAATGACTGGTTGTAATGTCCGCGTAGGACTTACAAGAAGTTGTTTCTCATCCATTCAGTGTATAGTTTTGGTTCGAGACCCGAGTGGTACTTACTAAATAAATAGACTGTCGGAAAGTAATAATATAAAAAAGCTTGTGAATAAATGTTGACTGATTAAATAATAAAAAATAATAAAATACATGCCCTGAATATATACTATAGAGACATCTATCGTTATACGATGGTAACAATGGTTTATAAATACATTATCTTTCGCGTATCTGTTCAGGCAGAGAAATAGTCGAGCGGACAAAGCGGTGTAAAAGAATAGAGCAAAGGTTGCAGGAATGAATTGATGCGTATAAAAATTTGATGTATAATTGTATGTGTATATTTAAATACACATACAATTATACATTTTTTTTGGATCATACTTGGATCAACTCACAATATTTGAGTTGATCCAAAATTGAGCTTGTTTTGGAAGAGAACAACCATTGAAAGATACATGATCATGGATACAGGACTATGCCTCTTGGGAGAGTGATCAGACTGTTCAACGATATCGCCTCGAATATTGATATATTCCACTTGACAGAAGCCCAGTTTCGACATGAGCTCCACGAATTTATTTATCAAAGTAATTTCGTGGAGTCTTCTGCTTAGCGGGCTCCGAGACTTTTTAAATGATCCTATTATTATTGTGTTATTTATAAATTCTTATTTATCCTGTATCCTGTTTTAGAAATGAATTAAATATTGTTATTTGTAATATTTCTAAAAGAAAAAAATGAATTGAAATTGAAACGATCCACTGCAGTTTTCTTGGATATCATTCTGATACAATAAAATAATGGTTCACCGTTGTATTGCAGAGCATTTGCGTTGAGCGTCGTGGCAGCGCAATGAGCGTCCTGGAGGACTGTCGCCGATCCCCGTCAACTTCACCATCCATCAGTTCTGGTGAAGAAGAAGAAGAAGATGTGGACAGCGGAATTGCTGAAGAACCGCAAATCTTAAGGAGACCGTTCGACTGTCATGACCTAGCCGGTTTCTTCAACTACTGGTAAGTCCTCTTCTTCCTTAGCCTCGCCATTTCCCGGCTCTCCTTTTGCACGTTCGCCATGTCTGTCCGTCCTGCGTTGCATTCTCGGTCGATAAAGATTTAAGATCCTTGCTAACAGTTGCAATCCGAGTCTTCTTGTGCATCATATATTTTTTTGTCGATTGCAACCTGACTCAAAGGCAGTAGCTTTCTTGGAAAGCTAGAGAGCTGCCGTTGACCGCCAATTCGGTTTATCCGCCACCATCTTAGTTATGAGGTCCTGCCCACCACATAGATCCATCATAGCCTCGCCGCCGAATATCTCGGAGAAGCCTGGATGGTCTTCCACTGGGAACCTCTACTTCAAAATGTGTCGAAGAAGCCTCCCAGTGTGAGTTTTTGTATCGAAGTTTGCCTTCTCCGGCCTGTTTGTCCGCGGGAGGTATTTTATTTCCCTCCTTCCATATATATCTGGAAGTTTTTCCCCTATTCGCAACCTGGGGACGCGTCCGATGACGGATAGGCCACAAGGAAACTAATATAATATAAATTATAACTAATAAATACTGGTAAGTCCTCTACGTTGTTATAAAGGGTCCACCAAATAACTTTTTTTTTTGAAAATGGGGCGCAAAACATCGAGTGTAGCTTCGGCTGTGTGGCACGTAGCGCCGTCCTGTTGAAACCAAATGTTGCCAATATCCTACTCTTTAATTTTTGTGAACAAAAATGGCCCAATAACGATTGCCATTGACTGTAATGGCCACTCCTTACTCATTTTCGAAGAAAAATGGCCTGATTTTCAAAGTAATGTCGCAATATTTTCCAGCGTTGTTCAAGCGTATACACGCCGGCGGTCATAGCTCAATTGTAAAGCGTTTGTTTTGCAAGCCAAAGGTCGTGGGTTCGATCCCCGACGGAGATTAAAAAAAAAAAAAAAAAAAGGATTTTAATCGATTTCTGAGCTCTAAAATACCCCGGTTGGTGTGTATTTGATCCATCACCCGTAAAATGTCAGTCATAGCCTATCAATTAAAACTGGTGGTAGACGAAAGTCGTCCCGTGAAGACCACCCATTCATAGTAGATTCCTGTAATAATAAAGGATGATGCGTGAATCTCGAGCTGTAGTCTATGACGTTGGCGGATCAACACTCCACATGCAGCGTTTAGCCATATACACCATGGTAAGCGTCATAGAATTCCACAGATGAGACTTCAAAAAAAAAAAAAAATTACCATCACCATCTGTCGGTATTCTCCTGTATGTGTTTACATATAAAAAAAAAAAAAAAAAAAAAAACAACCATATTCGTTCAGCGGAAGGATAAAACTAATTATCTGTCAAATCAGACATGAGCTAAGTGTTACCATTCACGAAATAAGCACTAGTTGAAAAAAAAAACGTTAGATGGCGGACCCGTTATTTCAATTACCCCAAATTATATTCATTGAATCTTAAAACATACCACCAATTTTGATTAATAGGCTATGACTGGCATTTTACGTGTGAGGAATCAAAATCACGCCAGCCGTGGGTATTTTAGAGCTCAGAAATCGATTAAAAATCCTATTTTTTTAAATCTCCGTCGGGGATCGCACCCACGACCTTTGGCTTGCAAAGCAAACGCTTTGACCACTGAGCTACACCCGCAGGACAAAATATTGAAGAGAGAACCTTCATATAAGATGATGCCTGTTATAAATGTATGTGTGTATCGAGTATTGCATTATTAAGGCTTCACGGTGTATATTTTTTAGGGCGTGTAAAGGGGCATATGTGCGTAATTTTTATGTGCCTGATCCTTTGTTGAGTGGCGCACAGACGCATAAGTGAAGTTTCTGGCAGTTCGCCCAAAACCCGGCACTTCTAATTCCAAAAAGGTACCAGATAGGGATGCCGAAAACCACCGATACTGCGCTGGAACGATTTTTTATTTATTTATTTTTAATTTTTCATACTGTCGCTTACCAGTGCACGTATATATCGGACGAGAACTGGCTTTTTCAACATGGTATGGTTGTTGGCGAAGAAGAGCAATTCGTTTGATAAATATTTGAAAATTGAAAGGGTTTCACGATGTGGCGACCTCAACCTCGTCAGTTTCAACATTTCAAAAACGCAATCATGTACTTTCTCCACCAAGAAGACTGCTATGGATCCTGTATCCTTCAACGGTTGTTCTCTTCCGAAAGCAAGCTCCATCAACATGCTTGGATTATCAATATCGAATAATGTCAAATATTACGAGTCAATTAAGTGTAAAGCCGGTCTCGCTTCCAAAAAACTAGGTGTATTATATAGATCACGTCGGTATTTCAACGATAAACAACTTCTTCTTCTATATAAAGGACAAATCCGACCTATCCTTGAATACGGCGGTCACCTTTGGATTGGAGCCCCAAAATACCTTCTAAACTTAATTGACTCAGTTCAAAGAAGAGCAATTCGTTTGATAAACAATGACAGTCTTACGTCTAACCTGCAATCAATGGCACACAGACGTAAGATTGGTTCACTTAGTCTTTTCTACCGTTATTACCACGGTCGCTGCTCTTCGGAACTTAAAGAACTAATTCCTCCTGCACCCACCCACAGCCGACAAACTCGTCTTACACTTGCCGAACATCCAAGCACGGTTAATGAGTGTCGACCAAGAACTGGCAGTCTCCAAAGTTCCTTCCTTAATGCCACCGGTAAGCTATGGAATGCTCTTCCAGCGTCTGTGTTTCCTCCTTCCTACAATCGGATCTCTTCAAGAAACAGATAAATATACACTTGCAATCTCCCCAACCCACACATAAACACGAACACAACACACGTTTCCCGCATGCATCGTCCAGTCTCCCTGGCTGAGCGTCATAGAGTGCACTGGTTTTGACCGGGTGTGCTCTCCTGCACGCGATTACATAAATATATATATATATATATATATATATATATATATATATATATATATATATATATGCGACAGAAGATGCTCCAAAAGAAAATAACTGTTTTGTTATATTTTTACTTCCCACATAAAAAAAGTTTTTCCAAGAAGAGTAAAAAACATAAAATTCTATATAAATAATGTTTGATTGTTATGTTAATTACGTATGGATGCATTTATCTTCTTCGTAGTATCAATCCGGTGGATTGGTTTGCAGCAACAAAATCTTGCATCTCGATCTCCACTCCTCTCGAACCTCTGCAGTCCTCTTCAGCTTAACATAAGAGCTACAGTCTAAGTTGGTTTCCAAGGTCCGCGGTTCGCATCCCGCTTCTGCCGTTATTTTTGTGCTTGGATTGACGCGTTGAAAAAAGAATTTTATGTTTA
Organism: Glossosoma conforme; assembly: GCA_022606575.1. Taxonomy (NCBI): domain Eukaryota; kingdom Metazoa; phylum Arthropoda; class Insecta; order Trichoptera; family Glossosomatidae; genus Glossosoma; species Glossosoma conforme. The sequence goes on along the minus strand of JAGTXR010000423.1, from coordinate 183,359 downwards.
GTATATGTATATTTAAGTAATAAGAGCTACAACTCATTTCTTCGGACATTTGCTGCAAATACTCCCGTCTAGTTCGCCCTCTACAGTTTCTATCCTCAACCATCCCTTCCACAATGTCGTGAAGAAGACCATCGTGGCGCATGATGTGACCGATCCATCGAGCTCGCCTCTCTGAGATGGTTCTTAATAGGTGCCTATCCTTCTTGATTATGCTGAGAACCGCATTGTTCGTGACGAGGTCTCAACAGGAAATTTCGCGAATTCTTCTGTATGACCACATCTCAAAGGCCTCTAGTCTTTTTTTATCACTTTCAGATAAGCACCATGTCTCACAGCTTGGCATTTATATATATATATAAATATATACATTTTATTTGACTATCATATTATTAATTACGGCTGTGAATCTTGGCATCAATGCTGACGTATAGTGGTATTTGAAACCAGATGTCAGCTTAAAATACTGGGGGTACGATGGTGAGACTTTGTGAGGAATAACAAGGTGAGAGAGCGGACAAGGCAGCCTTCCATATTACAGTCGATCAAGCGGCGAAGTTGAACCTGGCGTTTTTTAAGAATGCAGCAGGAGAACAGAAACTATTTGGAACGCTTTTGAAATGATCATCATCATCATCATCATCAACCTGTGTCCGTCCACTGTTGAACGTAGGCCTCCCGCATGAGTCTCCATCCTCTTCGATCCTCCGCCTTCCGCATCCAGGTCACTCCCGCTATTCTTCTTATATCGTCAGTCCATCTTGTAGGGGGTCGGCCAATGCTTCGTTTGCCAGTTCTTGGGCGCCATTCCAATACTTTTCTTCCCCATCGACCGTCGTCTCTTCGACAGATATGACCTGCCCATTGCCACTTGAGTGTGCCTATTCGTTGGGTAGCATCCATTACTTGAGTTCTTCTGCGTATTTCCTCGTTTCGGATTCTATCTTTTAGCGACACTCCGAGCATGGATCTCTCCATAGCACGCTGGGTGACTTTTATTTTATGGGTAAGACTTGCTGTCAGATTCCACGTCTCTGCGCCATAAGTTAATACAGGAGGACGCATTGGTTAAACGCCTTAGTTTTAAGGCATTGCGGAATTTTCGCTTTAAAAATGTACTTTAGTTTTCCAAATGCTGCCCATCCCAGTTGTATGCGCCTGTCGATTTCTTTTGAGAAGTTATTTCGCCCTAGTTGTATTACTTGTCCCAGATAGGTATAGTCGTTTACAACCTCTATTTCTGTTCCTCCAATGGAAATAGGATCAAAGGTCTGTGAAATATGACTATTAATCATGGCTTTTGTTTTATCCATGTTCATTTTCAGACCAATTTTGTTCGACGCTTCATTGAGGTCGTAGAGCATGTCTTGGAGCTTGTTAGGTGATTCGGCTATTAGCACTATGTCATCTGCAAATCGGAGGTGAGAAATGTACTCTCCGTTAATATTTATTCCACATTTTGTCCAGGATAGCAGTTTAAAAATATCTTCTAGGGCGTTTGTGAAGAGTTTTGGAGATATAACATCTCCTTGTCTAACACCTTTGTTTATAGAAATATTGTTAGTGCTATCATGGAGCTGGACCATCATTGGGAGAGTTATCAAAAGAACTCTCCCAGCTTCAACTAGGCACGGTGTAAACCGGCCATAAACTCGCCAAGCCGCCTGGCAAGCGTGGCGTTTTAAGCCAACAACCCCGAATGAAAACACAACAAAAGATCCGGCCCCTAGTTCCCAGCAGCTTCGCTATTCCTGGCCACGGCAGCGGCCATGGTAACGGCGGGGCGGGGGGTGCTAAGAATCACTGGGTTACTGCAGGCTGCCACAGACGACTATTTATTGCTAAAAATGATCATTCGGTCATAAAAGGGCGCTATACAAATACTAACATAATAATAATAATAAATTATAGCTACATTTTCTTCAAGCCTCCTGGCTTTTGTCTCCGTCGGGAACTATACACATAATGTACACGGCAGAGCTGACATGGAATGAGGCGAAGGCTTATGGCGGCTAACAGAGCTTTGTGGTGGCAGTATGTGAATGCCATATCTTAGGTGTGAGACGGTCTGCAGGTCTCCACAGTCGCACAGCAGTGACTGGACTTTACCCGCCTCACACCCGCATCACACCGAAGGACAGTTAAGTCTCCTTGATGACGCGCTTATTCAGATTATGATCAGTAAGCAACTGATAAGTCCAGTGGGAGTCCCCTCTGAACAATTCTGGCCACTGCACAGAAGTGCTGAAAGAAAGAACCCGCGAAAGAGATTAAAATCGCATTCATGGGTTGTAAAGAGATGGAGATAGATTGTTTCACTGAAAATACGAGCAAAGATTGTAAATGCGTGGATTTTTTTTTAGTGGCCACAAAGTCTGCATGCCCGATAAGGCCGAGGCGATTCCCTCGATCTGCATCGAAAAGGACTCCTTTTCTAACGAGAGGATCTGGCATTCCCAGAGAATGTGCTCTGAGGTCTGGAAGGGGGCGCCACAGGGGCAACTAGGGTTCGAAACTAAATTAAATGAGTATAATCTGTCATTAAAAACGCCGTGCCCAGTAGCTGGGTAGACCAGTGATATTATCCATTTAGCAGTTAGTCTAAAGTTAATATCTGGAGTGACTCTCCCTGCCGAGGTTGTCCTTTGTTCTTCCAACTCGGGTGCTTAATCTGTTCAGGGATTTTCAGGTTCGCCAGTCAAGGTTCTTGCCATTCGAGAGGCCTTCCTTTGGAATAATGATATATTCTGATGCGATTTGTTGCCATAGCTGAAGTCTCTTAGTTTCAGGGCCGGATGTGAGAGGTTGTGTGGATTTCAGAAAGCTGCTTCGCGACTTCAGTCTGGGTGTTGGGGGTATCTGGTATACAAGCAGTGGGACAGTTGGTTGATTGCCGTACATATTTCTTTGGCTCATGTATAACTTTATAAGATTTCGTCTTATGTTTGGTGGTTCAATACCAGACAAGGGGTATAGCTTTGAAATGGGTGTCGGTTTACAGCCAAATAAACACATACAGGCGAATACTGAAAGATAGTGATAGTAATTCTGAAGTATCATCTGTGGAATTTTATGACGGTTACCATGATGTACATGACTAAACGCTGCATTTGGAGTGTTGATCCGCCAACGTCTTAGATTACAGTCCGAGATTCACGCATCATCCTCTATTATTACAGGAATTAACTACGAATGGGTGGTCTTCACGGGATGAATCTCGTCTACCACCAATGTTAATTAATAGGCTATGACTGACATTTTACGGGTGATGGATCAAATTCACTCCAACCGTGGGTATTTTAGAACTCAGATATTGATTAAAAATCCATTTTTTTTAATCTCCGTCGGGGATCGAACCCAAGACCTTTGGCTTGCAAAGCAAACGCTTTGGCCATTGAGCTATGACTGCCGGCATGCGGTGAATGCGGGTAAAAGTATCGGTGTGTCGGAGAGTGTCGGTAAAAATGTTTCGCGTGTATCGGTGGTTTGTTTCCAGTGGATGGCAGTTGCCTCGCGGCCGGCGAACCGAAAGGTCCTCACTTCAATCCTCTTTCGCAGTCCGGAAATAGACACAGCCATACAAAACAAAGTAAAGAAGCTCATGCGCGAGCGGTACCGAGGATCGCGATCCAACGAAAATAGCTCTGTTGCGACCTCTTGGAGAGGTCAATTCAAAATTAAAACGAAAAAAATACAAAATATTAATTTGAAGACGGTCTTCATGGAGGCCGAAACATGTAATCAGTTAAAATAAACGTGAATCAAAACTAAATATTTTTTAATCTATTTATTTTTCAATTCAAATTAATTTACAATTATATATATATATTTTTTTGTTTATTTTTTGCACTTATAGCTTCGTGGCGACCTCTAAGGGAATCCAATTCGTTATTTAGTACTTAATTAAAAAAAAGTGTATTTATGTATCGTGAAACATACAGCTGACGCTTCCGCGGCGCGTGATATCACTCGTACGCTATCCGTGAGTTTGAGCGAGAAACGCGCGATTTTGTAGTGCAATGTCGCTTTCGCACGTCATTGCGTTTGAAGTATGCCTCGGATGCTACAGCTGACTTCCACCTTCATCAACAGCCTGTATCCGTCCACTGTTGAACTTAAACCTCCCGCATGAGTCTCCATCCTCTTCGATCCGCCTTCTGCATCCAGGTCACTCATGCTATTCTTCTTATGTTGTCAGTCCTTCTTTCAGGGGGTCGGCCAATGCTTCGTTTGCCAGTTCTTGGGCGCCATTCAAATACTTTTCTTCGACATCGACCGTCGTCTCTTCGGCAGATATGTCCTGCTCATTGCCGCTTACTAGCTGACTTTAATGGTACAATAAAGCCTCTGAGATCTCAAAAGGAAGCTGTCGCATATATTGTATGTTACCAGGTAGATCTACTGATGCAGAGATTTTTTGGTATAAGGCATGGGTAATAACAGCTGACAGTTGTGTGTGATTATAATTTGTGGCGGACACATGCCACAGTAGTGAAGCAATATTATTTATTTTGCAAATGGCGTGAAACTGATTTGCTCACAAGTAAAAAATGACATAGTGAATCGATCTAGTGGTAGACGAAAGACTCCCAATCAAATAAAGGCTTATTTCAGAGTATAATAACTTATTTTTTTTGAAAATGGGTTGCAAAACATCGAGTGTAGCTTCGGCTGTGTGGCACGTAGCGCCGTCCTGTTGAAACCAAATGTTGCCAATATCCTCCTCTTCAATTTTTAAGAACAAAAATGGCCCGATAACGATCGCTATTGACTGTAACGGCCACTCCTTGCTCATTTTCGAAGAAAAATGGCCTGATTTTCAAAGTAATGTCGCAATATTTCCCAGCGTTGTTCAAGCGTATACACAACCATATTCGTTTAGCGGAAGGATAAAACTTATTATCTGTCAAATCAGACATGAGCTAAGTGTTACCATTCACGAAATAAGCACTAGTTGAAAAAAAAACGTTAGATGGCGGACCCTTTATATATAAATATTTATATATATATTTAAGTCAATTTAACCTTTTAGTTACTAAGCGTCGAATATTCGACGGTCGATTCTCGTCCGAAAAAGACGAAGCGTCGAATATTTGACGCTCTTCTAAATATTTTTTTAAGGTTTATATATCAACCACCTATGTTTTTTTTTTGGTATTCCATAAAAAAAATTTGGACCTTTGATATTTGAATAATATTAGTTTGAAACATGTCATACGTATTCATACTTTAAGCTTTCAAAATGTGTTGTTAGAAAGTCATCACAAATAAGTAATGCATCAATTGGATGTTAGTAAATGACGTCAACCTTATTTTTAACAGTTATGATACTAATAAGGGTTTTATTTTTAGATTTTACTAGCGTAAAAACGCTATATTCACGGCGATTCTGTCAGTGCTGAGGATTAAAAAATAAATATATTAACACGTTGACTGCTACAACGACGATATATCGTTGTTTTGAAATCGTCGTAGATTGCTAACGACGATTGTCGCTTAAAATAATTACAAATGTAGCATTTTTCCATTGTATTTTTAAAAACCTCTATAGTAGCCAAAGGGTTAAGCTCGGTATTAAATAGGATTTTTTCTACAAGTTTAATATTTACAAAAATGCACTTACACGATGTATGTAAACCACCCTGTTTGGTCAGAACTAAAATGTATTGTTAAAGTATTAATAACATTAAGGTTATCAACTGACAATACTTGGTGAAACTGCATAATTTTAAATTATTTTTGATTAAAAAAAATAAAAATAGTTAGTTATTAAAGATGGTCTTCAGGGAGGCCTAAACATGTAATCAGTTAAAATAAATGTGAATCTTTTTTTTTTTTTTTTTTTGATTAAAATTAATTTTAATATATTGTTGAAGTATTAAATATAAATATAAATACACAACAGTTTTATTTCATTCCGCTTGGTAGGTCCATTAGAATCAAGTGAACCAAGGAGACAGTAGCATTTTTAGCTTGTTTTTCTAAAAACTTTAGTTTTAGTAGCCAAGGCATACTTGTGGGTAATTCTTTAATCTTGATTGCCAGTTATAGAATGCATACGAGAGGAAACAATTGTATAGTTGGCACAGTACCGGCTTTAGACCCTACGGCACTTTTTTCTGGCGACTCATATTGTTTATATTTAAAAAAATTTAAGCAAGATCGGTTGCCCTCGGCGCCCCTGGATTATTCGACGCCCTGGGGCACCGACCCACTTCGCCACCCCCTAAAACCGGCACTGAGTTGGCACTTTGTTTTGTTCAAGTAAAGATGAAAGAGTCTCAGTTATTGCGTAGGAATTAAAAGATGCTCCGGCGCTTTCAAGGCGGGAAGCTCTGTTTGCAAACTATCGCTTTCACCTGAGTGACTTGTACGCCGAGATGTCTAAAGCTTTCAACCCGCAGGCTGCGGTGTCCACTCCATCTCCTCGTCATTTCTTTCCAATGCTCTACGCAGGCATCTGTTTTCAAAACCCATTATTTCTACATGAGCTTTTGGTGAGATGCCAAGATTCGCAGCAGTGTAAATTGATTGAGGTAATACAGGCTCTGTATAGTGTACACTTTGTTTTGATCGAGTATACCAGACATTGCGCATGACGTTAAAGACTAGCTGTTAAGTGCTAGATCTGATCAGGTCTGGTTTGTATTAATTAGCATGCCCAATCACAGGGAAATTATTTTCAACCTGTAGTAATGTTTTGCAGATCCCCGTAAAAATGGATGATACTAGACAATACCGTGCGTCGTAGAAACTGAAGATTAGATTTCACTTAAGCTTTTGATCAATGTTCTCCTGTATGTATTTACACAGTAAAAAAATCGTTAAAAATATCGATTAGTAAAAAGTTTTAGATTTTTTTTTTTTTTGTTTCTTAACCATTAATCTGATGACAAAATAATTCAATATGTATTTACGTAGATTTTTTTTATAAATATGTGATTTTTCTTTAAATGTATGAAAAACAACTATAAAATCCACATTTTTCTATAAATCTGTATAAAAGATAAAAAATATACCGTGCATTAGTTTTTTGGTGATAATTTGAATATTCAGAGGAACGGCGCTAGTGAACATTAAACTTAGACTCGTAGATATTTTCTCGTCTCGTAACCACATTAAGTGAACTTTACCAAAGCCGCAACTATGACAATGTGCGAAACGACACTGCACTACAGAACTTGACGTTTGTCGCTCATCATCATCATTTCATATCTGCTCTGCTACCTCAAGCATATGGTCGTCACAAGCCACCATGGTCTACCTCTGCTGAGGACATTGCTTATGTTATATTCTCCGATGACCTTCCAAGACGCCGAGGGCGCTGGGGTTCTGAGGAAAAGTAGCTGTTGTTTGTTAGCTGTTGATTCAAATATTTTCTTTGTGTTGCTAGTTATTTTGAAGAGTTTATCAACCTATTGTTCATCGGACTCTAAAGTGTTCAAGTTCTTAAAGTAAAAGTGAGTCTCAAGCAGGCAACCTGCCAAAAGTCAAAATAAGTTGACTTTGATAGAAAGACTAAAAGATTAAAAGGAGTGTATAACATGTGAAAGTGTAAGAGGGAGATGCTCAGCTTCATCAAGAAGAAGACAGCACGATGGGGAGAGAAGAAGACAAAGTCGCCACCTGTGGAAGAAGAAAAGAACCCGGATGAAGCTTCCGTGATCAGTCGACAGGAAGCAGAAGATTGCGCAGTCACGAAACAAAACGAAGAATCAACGAACGAATTTGCGAAAACGAATTCTTGTGGAAAAATTGCAGAGGTTAGTGCGAATTGTGACAAAAAACAAAGAGAATCTGTTGAAGATGTTTGTAATGTCGTATTGCGTAAAGATATCGCAAATAATGAATTGGAAAAATTGAACTTTTGTGATAATATTGCAGATAAGAGTGCTGTTTATGACAAAAAACAATCTCTTGAACATGGTTGTGTATCGCGTAGAGCCAGCGCCGGGAAGGATGTTGTAAATCTATTGATGCCTGATAATTTGGAGTATTCTAAAAAGAGTGGCGATTCATATCTGCAAAGTTTTTTTGGAATCATGGGAGGAAAGAATAAAAATCGTAAATCGAAAAATAAAAAGAGAGGGGATGGGAGTGGGAGCGGGGGGAGAAGCTGGTCTTTCAGTGGATCGAAGAGCAAAAGTGAAGATGATAAGATTTTTGATAAAGATTTGAGAAGTGTGCTGAGCTCTAGTGTGCAAGAAAAAATAAACGTTAGTAAAATTGAAGATGAAGTTTTGAATTTGAATGAGGATGATTTCAAAGACTGCTTGGATTTTGATTCTGATCTCGATAAGGGAAACGTTTACAACGATTTAAAACATAAGCCGCTCGAGTGTGATGTGAAAGATGACGGCTACGAGCAGATCGAGGTGCGCGGGAAAATGGTCTTCGCAGTCGATGACGAATTGTTTAAGATCGGTGAACAAGACGGATCAAAACATGACGACAACTGTGATGGGACGATAAAAGTAAGCGATGTCCAAGTTTATGACCGCGTATGCTTCGATAGAGAAAGAAAAAAAGATGTTTTGAGCGTGATAGCAGAAGAAATGGGTGGGAATAATGTTTGTTTAGAAAGAGGCGGCGATGTAGATTCGATTGTTGACGGAAATATTCCAGTTCTTAGTGAAGCAGTCGATAATTCGGTAGCGACTGTTGTTGTAAACAAAGATGCATTGTTTATCGATGAAGAATGTAAACACGTGTCCGATTGCTTGGAAGAAAATGCGGAGATGTTTAAAGAATGTGTTAAAGAAACTGATTGCGCTGAAAGAAACGAATTGAGTTGTACGGAAGGCGATTTGAAAGGTGATAAAAATTTCTCGGCAGCTTCTAAAGATAGCGCGGTCTTTAAAGAAAGACATAATGCGGGATTGACGGTGGATGGTGACGCAGGCGACGAGAATAGACGCGGGGAGTTTTCAGAAAATAACTTGGACGCTAAAGAGTCCACGCAAAGTGAAATTGCTTTAAAACAAAGCGTTGAATTAGACGCGTTTTTGAAGATTCACAAGTCCTCTGATGTCGCTTCAATAGACAAAGAATCGACTACAGCTCGATGTGATAGTGAAAAAATTGATGACGTTTTGTGTTTGATTTTGGCCGACGCTTCGACAGTCGATACGCCGTTAATCGACGCGCTCTGTCATGACAGTGGCGTCGACAAATGCAGCGTCATTCGCTCGAATGACAATGTCAGCGGTGACGCTCTCAAAAAAAATCACCGCGACAGCCTGAATGACGCATACAATAATTTCAATGAAGAATTTTTGAAAGGCAATAAAAAATGTCTCGATTGTGACAGTGCGAATGCTGTCATAGATAAAAGTGATTACTTGGATGATCGATTGAAAGGAAATGCCTTTAAGCATGCTCGCTTTGACAGTTTCAATGGAAAAAATGCTGATAAATACGAAAAAGGCGCTCTTTTCGATGACAGAAAAATTGTCTTTGAAAAGTTCGAAAAGATAAAAAATATTTTAAACGAAAACATTGACAATCAAAATGATTTCAAATCAAACAAAGATATTACGAATTTTGCTATCAAAGATGTGTTTCATTCAAAAGTGAAAGATTTCGAAGAAAAAGCTTACATACAAGATGGTTTATATGAGAATCTGATGGCGTTGCACGGCAAACAGATGGAGGAAACAATTTTCACAAATGATATGACAAAAAACGATGTTTTTGCTCTAAAGTCTGATGATTCTAAATATCTAAGTGATGACTTCGAAGGAGGGCATGATGATAAACAAGCAGTGTATGAAAAACTAGGAACGTCACGAGGCGAGCGTTGGAGAGCTGCCAGTGGAGTGGGAGACGCTTCTCGGGAGCAGAGCTTCTCGGGTTGTGTTCCCTGCAGTGTTGAGGAGGGACCCGAGGCGGGCGAGGACGCCACTAGACAACGTAGAATAATACAAATAGACCGGATTGAAATAGATCCCCTCAACAAGTGTCCGATCGAAGCGAACGCGAGACTGTCTGAAGCGCGTGAACGACAAAATTGCGATTCAATTTGCGGCGATGCAAAAAAACCAAGAACTATAAAAGCAGATGATGAACCGACTACTACGCATAAGGAAAAAGCTGTTTCTTTGCACAGTTCCATCCGAGAAAACTGTGCTAATGAACATTCCGAGTCGAAATTATGTGAAGTGAATGCAGCATTTAAATTCAAACAAGCGAGCGGGAATTGTGTATCTGTTGAAGATAGTGATGCATTTAAAGAAGAAGATTTAAAAGTGTGTTTGGGAGATGTGGAATCTGATTTGAATGACGCGCTTAAAAATTCAGATAAAGAATTGAGATTGCCTGTTGGAAATGTTGAATTCGAAACGAGTGTCAAAGATTGCGGTGTTGTTTTGAATGGTTGTGACAGTTGTGATGGTTCTGAAGGAGATTCCGATTGTTTGGGTGAGGTGAACGATTGTTTCGAGCGCTTCAAGGCCAGAATGGGGGCTTCGGACAGTAAGAACGATCGGAATAGAAGAGGAAGGTCGGCCAGCAGCGCGCAAATAGCTTACAAGCAACCGGCCAGTGCCGCCGCAGATACAGTGAAGGCAGGATCGAGTGCATCGGCTCCGAGGGCAGTGAGCGACGACTTTCTGGAAGAACTGTCGAGAAGGAGGAGAGAAACGCCCGAAAGAGAAGAAGCGATGATTGCAGAGGAGAGTGCGCAAGACGATTCGGACGGCATCGAGGTCGTCGAAGAAGAAGTAGAAGAAGAAGAAGAGTACGAAGAAGAAGTAGAAGAAGAAGAGTACGAAGAAGATGACGGGGTCGATGTCGTGGAAGAAGTGGTCGACGCTGTTGTCGACGTGAACAGAGACAGTGGGTCTTTCAAGCTGAAGAACATATTAAAAGATACTCACTGTTGTGTTGAGAAGGAAGGCGTTAAGAAGCACGTGACATTCCATAAAATAATCAACTTCGACGACGGAGATGAGGCCGACGATGACGACAACTCGGCGTCGTTTGCATCGTTCGACGACCTCGACGAAGGGCAGGTCGAGTTTGTTTACGACAACGACGAGACAAGAGGCATGGACGAAAATGCAGACACCAGGAGACAGCAAATACCTGAAACGCTACCACAAAGTCAAAGCAGTTTCGACGAAGACGACGCTGTAGAAATAGAAAATAATGAGAACCTGGGCGCAGAAGATCAAGACATTAGCTATGTGGTCGAAGAACAGACCACGGAAGAAAGTAGCTTAAGCAGTGACAAGATCATGGAAAAGATCAAGCTTGGAAATGATGGAATGATCATCGAAATTGATGATGATACAAGTCAAGAAGCTTCTCTTGATGATAAACTTGAAGTCAATAAGATTGTTGAGGTTTTCGATGTCCGAAAGGAGATGGAGACTCTCGAAGATGACGATCAAGACGACAATGTAGAAGAAGAGGATAGTGAGGACGAGTCGGCGGACGATGAGAGTGAAGGTGCTACAGACGCTGAAGTGAGTGAAGGTGTCATGTTCGAGAGTGACGACAGACTAGACGTCGCTGTCAGGAGGTACAGGGCTGCCGAGAAGAAAGTGGAAGACGACGAGTCGGCGTATAACGATCTGCTGAGAATAATCGACAAGCAAATGTAAGTAATTTTTTTAATGCAGTATCTATGTAATATAATATTTTGCTGTACTGCGGGGGGCAATCGAATAATCAAGGCAACTTGAATTTTTGTTGAGGCTTTCTACTACAGTATAACAACATTAAATATACATACTCGCATCTCCAATAAGTTTTTTTTACTTTTATTGTTGATTGGAGAAACAGAAGAATGTGTAATTTAATCCAATTTACTTGGTTTTTTAATACCACTTGCATATATGGGATGGGAACCTTATTTTACGGATATATACGTATTCAAATTCACTTAAATAAAAACACATAAAAATTGACAAAATTCCTCATAATTCGTGAAATTATAAAAATGCAAAACGAAATTACGAGTCATTTAGTTATTTAATTAAGCCCGCTATATTATATACAATTAAAAAAATATGCGCAACAACAGAGAGTTATTTTTGTATGTAAACACTAGCAGGAATACACCATTAAATAGTTTTAACCCTCCAGTAGATTATGTGGTGTAGAGATTAATCGGCAGGGGCTAAGTGAGGATATATGTATAGTGGTTGTATGCGTGTGGGAGGAGAATGCATTTTTCAGCTAGATGAAGAGACTCAGATAACATGTGGAAGGAATTACACATGTTTGGGAGAACATTCCAAAGATTGATTACCTGTCGTTTATAACTAACCGTCTGTAGGGATTGTTTTATTTGAACATATCCATGAAAATATTGCTTGACGGTGGTCGCGAGCTCTGACTTATATGTCTTATATGTCGATTGCCGTTTTGATGACATCTTAGAGTGTTTTTTTTTTTTTTTAATAAACACTATTTTCATTAATCCCACGCTTGATACAAAGAAAACTATTATTGATTACTTTAATATCTCATACCGAGTGGTAGAATCGAGATTTCGAATATTTTGTGAGAGATCGCGGGTTCGATCCCCGGCGAGGCTTAAAATAAAATAAATATTCGTAAATTCCAAATATCGGTAATACACGTTTAGCGTACTGATGGTTCTTCACCTGTAAGACTGCCTATCATAACTCATACTGCGAGGGTTATCCATAAAATAAATCTCCCGGTTATTTTTCACAGTGTATAACAAGTTTGATTCCATGAATGCGTACATTTTTGGAAAGGTCAGACTTTTATATATTTTTCTACATAGTCGCCACTGAGATCAATGCATTTTTGCATGCGGTATACGAGCTTTCGAATGCCCGAGTCAAAAAAATCTGCCGCTAAGCCACGCAGATACCTGAAAACCGCTTCTTCCAACTCTTCTCTATCGCCGAAATGCGTTCCACCCAGGTGTTTCTTCATGTCAGGGAAGAGACGGTTGTCACTTGGGGCTAAGTCCGGGCTGTAGGGTGGGTGTTTGACCCCATCCAAATTTGGAGAGATTTGGAGTGAAGGGACCAAGGTACACTACAGAATTTTCAGGACTGTAGCGCCATGGGAACCTTACTTTACGAATAACTCTCGTATATTACACAGATGCGTATTTTTAGTGTTTCTAATAAATGCGATACATGAATGCGAAATATATGCAAATGCGAAATTTACGCGATATCATATTTTACTTATTACAATGTATGTATTATGTATAAATGTTTCCAGTTTTTATAATCAATTATATGCCTATGTCTACACTTTATATTGTCAAATTTTAATCTATTAAGATGTGGCTGCTAAGTGTAAGATATTAATAAAATTGCGCATTTTTACAATTTCACACAGACTACGTATTTCTAGCATTTTACTACATTTATAATATTTTTTTATATTTATGTAATGTTACAATAAAAATTTAAAGGCGATTTTATTAATGACACATAAATACAAAGTCTAAGTTAAAAATGTTTTTCTGTTTAAAATTCCACAAATTTTTTGTGACGATATATTTACGCTTGGTCGAAAATAAAAACTTGGAATCTTAAACTAAAAAAACATTATTTATTTATAATATTGTTATCATGAAATTCCACCAGGATTTTGCGATTGAAAAATCAAACTCTAACTCTAGAAAATGTAACACGATTCCAAAAGACCTAAGCATTTGATATATACTCGTACAAATAATCTTTCGCGTGCTTGATCCAAATAACTAAGTGGTTTTTACGTATTTTCAGTGATTTTAAGTATTTTAAATATTATACAAGCCCGGACTCAAGTATATATAATTTATTTACTTTAATAGTCAGGGGTCGAATTATGAATTGTTACGTAACTATGACGACTCAAATAAAAAAAACGACAGATTTTAGATCCTTAGTACTGTATTTTATTTAATCTTAAAATATTATTAGATTAAGTTGTAAAATGGTTTCTATGATGCAGAAACTTTCCCAGGTGAACAATTAATATATTTACACAATTTAATTGTGATTTGATAAGCAGTAAAGGTACACATAAGTTACAAAGAAACCATCATACATACATTCTTCTTCCCATATCCGTTCCATATCTGGAACATATGGTTAACATAAATTGCTGCCACTTAATTCTGTCAACTGCCACTGACCATTCCTCTTTCTATTACATATACAAAGTGTAACATCTAGCTCCGTAGTGCTTTTCTTGATGCGCCATGAAATACATATAATTTTGTGGGCTTACTCACGTTACAAACTTGCGAGTATGGTACACAGCTACCATCACCAAAAAGAAGTTTGTTCCATTAAATCTGATTCCTGTGCAACGTTCAAGATCTTCCCCTCGTTCAGGAGACTGTTCCTAACCCTTACAGAAAGAAGCCGTGTCTCTGGAATCATAGATAAATACTCCATTAAAAAAACACTTAAAATATCGTAAGATTGAGTTGTACAATGGTTTCAATGATACAGAAACATTCCCGAATGCGCAGTTAACATGTGTACAAAATTTAAATGTGATTGGATAAGCAGTAAAGGAATATGTAATATACAAACCTATTTATTCATTATTTTAAATTTTTATAAATGTGTAAATAATATTGTATTGGTATTTTATTTTTATTTATTTTTGGTTACGTTTATTTTAACGGTCGACCTCCGTTTCCGTAATCCACGATCATTACGACACGTCGACATATTTGAAAATCCATTGGGTTGCATAAAAATATAATTCTCAGTTTCTATTTCAGAACTTGCGAAGGTCACCGCCAGGTGACTGAAAATGTGCCGACCTTCAGAGCTTTTCATAAAAATCGCTTTAATTTTCTGTCTCATAAAAAACAAGTAATTAATTTAAAAAAAAATCCACAATGCTAATTACGCCGTTCACGAGTGGTTTTTCTTCTCAATTTTTAAATTGAATTGAAATAGATAAATATTTTGTACATTGTTTTGACACTATCTAGTCCGCGCGTTACGAGATCAAACTTACTCTGGAGGCCGACTGTTTTTTTTTTAAGAATTGCTAACTCTATCGTCATGAGTTCAAATAAAATTAAATATGACCTCACTGAAAATGTTTGAGATCTTTGAATTATGGTCGAAAGTAAAAACAACGCATATAATGTGTGATCGGCCACTAACGTTTGAAAAAACATCACAAGCTGTGTATAGTCGGAATGGCGGAACGATCACACACATGCTGTGTGACCCGCCTTTAACGTTCGGCCTGGTAACACACATTGTGTAATAGGACAATAAACACTCAGTGTGATCCATGTTAAGACAGATCAGATTTGACAGTGCTCAGCACTGTTAAATCACCTGCAGGATGACGCCAGTTTTGTCCTCAATGAAGGCTTTAAACATTTTAACTTGTATAAGAGTAACATTAAGGTTATCAACTGACAATACTCGGTGAAACTGCATAATTATAATTTAAAAAATAATTTTAATTTAAAAAAATAAGTTTTGATTCACATTTATTTTAAACTATAAAATTTTTCGGCCTCCCTGGAGACCATTTAACATTTAACAGATTATTGAAGATGGTCTCACCATCTTCAAAAATCTGTTAAATGGTAAATGGTCTCCAGGGAGGCCGAAAAATGTAATCGTTTAAAATAAATGTGAATCAAAAGAAAATATTTTTAATTTGTTATTTTCTTAATTAAAATAATTTAAAATCATAATGTATAAGAGTACCTAAATTACTAAGCATTTTTAAATTATGTTAAAGTTATTTCTATGTGCGTTTTCAAAACTGGTGCGTATGAGCGTAACAAACTGCCGTCATAAAGCTTTGTCAGCTGCCGTGGTCCTCACGTCATCCCATGTAAGCACTACATCTGCAAGTGTATTATATGGATAGTTCTCGACAGCCTTCCAGGATAATGAGGCTTGTAAAAAAGGCAGCTGTTGATTGTGCTATATTGCGACATCCAAAGTATATGTCTCATCCAGTCATCACCAAACGTCACCACAGCTTTGGTATGTGAGGCTGTGATGTATCGTAATGTAGACTTGTCTGTTGACGTCGTTAGTAAAAAAAATTGTAAAGCGAATCCTACTCAAAATGCATTAAAAAAATCATTTTATGTAACACAACATGGTCCTTTATATCATCATCAGCCTGTATCCGTCCACTGTTAAATGTAAGCCTCCCGCGTGAGTCTCCATCCTCGTCGATCCTCCGCCTTCGCATCCAGGTCACCCCCGCTATTATTCTTATGTCGTCAGTCCATCTTGCAGGGGGTCAGCCAATGCTTCGTTTGCTAGTTCTTGACCGCCATTCCAATACTTTTCTTCCCCATCAACCATCGTCTCTTCGACAGATATGTCCTGCTCATTGCCACTTGAGTGTGCCTATTCGTTGGGTAGCATCCACTACTTGAGTTATTCTGCGTATTTCCTCGTTTCGGATTCTATCTTTTAGCGACACTCCGAGCAAGGATCTCTCCATAGCACGCTGGGTGACCTATAATTTATGGGTAAGACTTGCTGTCAGATTTCACGTCTCTGCGCCATAAGTTAATACAGGGAGGATGCATTGGTTAAACGCCTTAGTTTGTAGATATTGCGGAACATTGCGGTCTTATACATGAGAGCTGCCTAACCAATTACAGTAGTGTTACCGGTATACATACTGACGATACCACGTGCACTATCAGGTAAGTCATGTGTACAATCAAGTAATGCAATTTTTCAGTCATTGATCATTTCTAACATTTGATGTGATTCCCGAAACAATTTTGCCGGTTAAGGAAGATAGGCACCTAGCCTATCTTCTTTCATTATCCTGAGAACCTCATTGTTCGTGACGTGGTCTCTCCAGGAAATTACGAGAATTCTCCTGTATGTCCACATCTCAAAGGCCTCTAGTCTCTTTTTATCACTTTCAGATAAGCACCATGTCTCACAGCCGTACACCATGATGCTCCAAACAAATGTTTTGTCAAGTCGCTTGCGGAGCTAACCAATTGCGATACAATTTTATATATATATTGATTACGCACCCGGAAAGTTTTCTGGATTATCAAAATCATTTTACAACTCAATCTAAGCTTATTTTAAGGTTAAAAGAATTCAGCACTATGGTTCAAGCAACGCCATGTAAATACAATTAAATATCCTATTAAAACTATCCATTCCGATTAGACAATATGTGTGTAATCACCAGGCCTAACGTTAAAGGCGGGTCACACAACATGTGTGTGATCATTCTACCGACGCTCGGTGGTCGACTACACACAGCTTAGTTAGTGGCCGATCACACAACATATGTGTTGTTTTTTACTTTCGACCATAATTCAAAGATCTCAAATCTTTTCAGCGAGGGTCACATTTAATTTTATTTGAACACATGACGATAGATTTAGCAATTGTTTAAAAAAACAGTCGGCCTCCAGCGTAAGTTAAATCGCGTAACGCGCGGACTGGATAGTGTTAATGAAATTTAAATTTTTTATTTTATTATAAATTTTTAAGCAAATTGCAATTAATATTTGATGTAATAATTATCATTTTTACACGCGGGATGGTCCGCGTAGCGTCCAGGGACGAGGCCTTTGGCCAATAATTAGTGCAAGCTCCTCTATCGACACCTTGTCTAAGCCTCGTGATGACTTCGTTATTTATAAACTCTACGTGCGTCATACGTCATATCTGTAGTCGATCACAGTTATATCTACGTCTAAGCTTATCTACGAATATACAAACATATTCCTGGGTCCGCCACGTCTTTGTTGAAATAACCCCTTAAGTGCAGAATAAGATTTCAAAAAAGTCACGAAATGAGTCAATTAGTCATTGAAAAATAAACTTGAATATTTAAGGACGATTTTTTTACGTGTTTTGATTGGTCAGTGCTGCATTTATATTCACCTTCAGAACTAAATTAAATAAATCCATTATTATTTTTTAAAAAAGGCAAATTTGAAACATGTGCAGAATGACCCACAACTCAATACGTATAGTAAAAAAAAATTAACGAAGGAACGTCGGAATACGAAACAAAATTATATTCAATATAGTATTAGGATAAATCCGCATCTCGCACTGAAGCGACGTGTTTTTTTCAGGGCGTGGGATAAATCCGCACCTCGCAGTTAAAATCAGTGCACGTTGGTGCGGATAAATATCCGTACCTCGGTTACTTCCGCGCGAATATAGTCAAATTCCTTACGCACCCAAGGCATTAACCACTTTAAAAGTAATATCTTACAACCACATTTTATTTGTTGTTTTATGAATACACATACCGGAAAATACCGACAGTTGGTGATAGTAATTCTGAAGTCTCATCTGTAGAATTCTATGACGCTTGCCATAGTACATGCATGTGGAGTGTTGATCCGCCAACGTCAACCCGAAAATAACGCATCATACTTATTATTACAGGAATTTACTGTGAATAGGTGGTCTTTACGGGACGACTTTCGTCTACCATCAATTTTGATTAATAGGCTATGAGTGGGATTTTGCAGGTGAGGGATCAAATTTACACCAACCGGGGGTATTTTAGAGCTCAGAATTCGATTATAATTCTTTTTTTTTTAATCTCTGTCGCGAATCGAACCGCTTTAACGCTTTGACCACTAAGCTATTCTCGCCGTTGAATATATTGGATGCATCGTTAAACAGATTAAGAGGGATGAAGAAATTGAATGTCTTCGATTCAAGAGTTGAGTCTATAAGTCTTAAACGATTCAATCTTCAACGAATATGAAGAAAGCAAAAATGAATAATTCTAACTGCTTCAATAACTAAGAAATTTTGCGTTTCACACGGTGTTTTTAACGCGCTTTAAAAACTGAAAAATACACATTTTTTGTCTCCCGACAAGATAAATTGTTTTTTGTAAAAATATATATAAATAAAAAATGCTAAAAAACTATTCGCTTTGTCATTTGTAGCCTCGTGAGTAATCGAAAATTACAATTTCTGAGGCCAAAAAAAAAACTTCACTTTAGAAAGACTCACAGCCAACTGGTGACTCAATCTCTTCTAATTGTTATATTTAAGTTGAGCTTCCCTTACGCGTTATTTCTTTTCTCTTAAAGTGTATATGTCCACCACTGCGAGGAATAATTATCGGCCAAATACGGCTTGCTCTAAGTCGATATCGCTAATACAGCTCAAACTGCTAGGATAAGCCAATGTGTTCTACCATGCCTTAAGACTTTTTTCTTTAAATATAAATATACATAATTTTTTTCTTATATGTGTTCCATGTTTGGAATTTATGGCCCCCACAAATTGATCAGTTCTTCCAGTTGGCATTATATAATACATCTCCTTCGTAGTATCAATCCGGTGGATTGGTTTGCAGCAACAAAATCTTGCATCTCGATCTCTACTCCTCTCGATCCTCTGCAATCCTCTTCAGCTCAGCATAAGAGCTACAACTCATGTCCTCGAACACTTGCTGCAAATACTACCGTCTAGGGCGCCCCCTACAGTTTCTTTCTTCAACCACATCTTCCACAATGTCGTGAAGAGGACCGTCGTGGCGCATGATGTGACCGATCGCCTCTCTGAGATGGTTCTTACTAGGTGCCTATCTTCTTTGATTATGCTGAGAACCGCATTGTTCGTGACGAGGTCTCAAAAGGAAATTCTGAGAATTCTTCTGTATGATCACATATCAAAGGAAAAAATGTGATATACACAAAATATTGTTTTAAGAAATATGTAAATCTACAAAGATTCTTACTTTGTTTTAACGTGGATCACTCTAAATAAATCTTTCATTTAATATATTTATGTTCTTCTGTGGCAACTGTTCCCAATTTGAAGCATAGGGTAATCGCAATCATTGTCTAAAATACTGTTTTCTTCCAGGCGAGGGTTGGCGGGGCAGGAAGAAAGGTTAGCTGACCTCCAAGAACGCGCACAGGCACTCAACAGTGAGTATTATACACTATGTAAACAATATCCTCCCTTACCTCTGGTCTCCTTTCCACGTAATTAACAGATTTATGCATATGTTAACGACTTACAAAGCTCTTTTTTGTCAACCATTATTTTTTTAACGCTCCCAAGTATACTACAGTGGAACCTCTCATTACGAGCATAATTCGTTTCAGAATCTTGCTCATTATATGAAACACTCGTTAAGCGCAACTAATTTTCCCATATAAATCAATGTTAAACACGATAATGCGTTCCATGCGATTTTTTTTTTCAACGTTCATTCTAATAAAATTACATGCTTACAAACTGTTAAAGATCGTAACAACCTGGATAAAACATTTTCAAACATTAAAACTAGTTTATTATTTATAAGTTTATGATAAATAATAAATTAATTTTTACTAGAAAGCTGTCTAGAGACATCTGTTTCGGCCGACTCTTTAAAGTTTGGTGAACATGCGACACAGCGTTATCATTGAATCAGTTTGTAGCACGCATAGCCACCATCTTATTAGGATGATGTTTCTCAATTTACGATAAAACAGTTTCACATGCTTTCAGCATTTATTGCGACAGAAGATTGTTGCTCTGCTACTTCCTCTTCCTCCAAACTCTCCAAAATAAAAATAAACACAAATAACGTCTGAACATAAGTTTAGAAAAATGTGTGATCACATGCAACACTAACGTGCTAACGGTACGCGTGCTAAACACAGACTGGCGCAATGACTTGGAAGTCCCGGCTCACAAGTGCGTCATTGGCTATGTGACTTCCCCTTTCTGCGTTACTCGTTATGAGAGATTCCACTGTATACTATTTTTATTGTAATAAATACAGTGTTACGCGGAGCATTGGAGTCTCATGAGGTAATTTGTAATTCCAAAGCGTATTTTTACTATATCTGCGACGTATTTATTTGCCTTTTTCTAATACAAAACTTTATCCATGATGATTTTGGTGCATCGCGAACTTACCATACAAATCACAATGTAGTTCCATAAATGTCCACTATAATCGAATAGTAGACTAAAGTTTATTGTTGATGAACATATCACTAACATTAAGGTTATCAACTGACAATACTCGGTGAAACTGCATAATTATAATTTTAAATTAATTTTAATTTAAAAAATTTATAAATTAAATTATTGAAGATGGTCTCTAGGGAGGCTGAAACATGTAATCAGTTAAAATAAATGTGAATCATTTTTTTTTTTTTTTAATTAAAATTAATTTAAAATTATGAACATATCGCTATCATGTTTGGACGATGTGCGAATACTGGTCTATAGTCTGATGACGCTGGTGGATCAACACTATACATACTGCGATGAATGGCTTGCGAAAAATCGTCATAAAACCTACGGATAAAACATAACATTCAGGATTCCATGACTCTTGCCATTTTTAGAATTGACAAATGCTACATATACATATTTGATCTTCCAATGTCAATGACTACTGCCCGGCATTTGTGCGTCGTCCTTTTTTACAAACCGCCAATGAGAGAATGCGCGGTATTGACGGAACCACTTTTGTCTACCACAGATTTATATTAATAGACTATGACAGCATTTTACGGGTGACGGGTCATGTTCACACTTGCCGAGAGGATTTAAAGACCTTGTAAATTAATAAAAAATCATTTTTATTTCAAAGCTTTGTCTATAATATATAACTGTAAAATAACATAGATGAATCCCACGCCACACACAAGATCTTATCTTTAAGTGGTGTGGTAAGCGAATTAAAAAAAAAAAGAAAAAAATAAAAAAAAAGATGGAATGTAAATTACTGTGTAAAAAATGTATCTTATTATATTTGATTAAAAAAAATAAAATAATAATAATCGAATCCATGACACTTGGCACGTAAAGCAAGCTCTTTAACTCTTAGCCATACCCGTCAACAGCGACACTTTTCGAAGCATATTTCAACGTTTGTTAATCAATTTAACCACTTCATCGCCACGTGTTTTCAAAAAAACAAAATCACTACTTTTACTATTGACTAAATTAATTTAATATTTTTAACATACATTATTAGTAAGCTATATAAACTCTCGGGCATTGCCCCACCAAACATACGGCGAGAAGTTACTACCAAGAAGGAGCTCACCAAAGCAACCCACGACGCACTCCACCCTATGTTTGGGTATCAAAAGATAACTACACGGCTCAAATCAAGAAGAAGTTTCCTACAGTCGACAACGGAACTGGTGATACCTGAGGCTACCCTGCGGCTGAACATGTGGAGAAGTGCAACTGAGGGGAATACTTGGATTGCCCCGAAAGAGGACCTAGCCTCTGGACATGACCAAGGGTGGAATATATAGACTTCGGATCGGAGTGTGCAAGACGAGGACACAAATGAAAGCCTGGCAGTTTTACAGCGGACCGACTGAATGTGACTGCGGCGTGTGGAGCAGACTGTCATACCTTCTGGAGTGTGCGCTGTGCCCGAATAACTGCACCCGGAAGACCTGATGATGGCCAGAAGTAACCGCCATCGACGTCGCCCACTTCTGGGCAGACAGGATCTGACCCTGTTGTTTCCGACACGATTATATTTATATATATAGTGAGCTGCAATCGATTGAACTGAAATTTTCAAGAAAAAAAAACATTTTTTTTTCACTAGGCTGTCACAAAATAGATCAAAGATAAATACTCGACCGCTTGCTTCAACTGCCCTTGACTAACTACTTACAAAACTGTCTCCCTACATCGTATGTACCTCCAACGCATCACGTTTGTTGTAAACATTTAAGATATATATACTAAATAATTGATAATTGTTCTCAAAAAATATATATATATATATTCAGTGCCAGCCCTTGACATCATCTCATGAATATCTCCCAAGCTATCGAAAAATATTGATCCTTTTTGGTTCGTTAATATTTTAAAATATTCATAGATATCGTTGTGAGAAAATCGGAATTAATTTTGAAATACATCCATCGAATATCGCGAAACGCCCACGGGTGGGCTTACGGCGATGATCTGGTTAAAAGAGATATGACGATTAGTCCGACGCTGTTAAATTTCGAACCATTTTGTCCAGTCAATTTGTTTCCAGACTGTCGTCCATCCAAGTTTTATCACCGCACAAAGTTGCTTATCTTCGGTTATCGTGCAGAACCGGAGCTTTAAACATGGCATAGGCGTTGCTAAATGTTACAATTATGTTTTTTTTTTTATGAAATCACATGCAGGAGACCACAGCCGGTCAAGTCCAGTGCACTCTATGACGCTCATCCAGGGAGGCTGGACGCTGCATGCGCGAAACGTGTGTTGTGTTCGTGTGTGTGTGTGTGGGTTAGGGAGATTGCAAGTGTATATATATATCTGTTTCTTGTTGAGATCCAGATTGTAGGAAGGAGGAAACACAGACGCTGGAAGAGCATTCCATAGCTTACCGGTGGCATTAAGGAAGGAACTTTGGAAACTGACAGTTCTTGGTCGACACACAATTAACCGCGTAGGGATATTCGGCAAGTGTAAGACGAGTTTGTCGGTTGTGGGTGGGTGCAGGAGGAATTAGTTCTTTAGTTCCGAAGAGCAGCGACCGTGGTAATAACGGTAGAAAAGACTAAGTGAACAAATCTTTCGTCTGTGTTCCATTGATTGCAGGTTAGACGTAAGAGTGTCATTGTTTATTATACGAAATGAAATAAGCGCCGCTAATTCCCCAGCGCTTACGACGTTTTCGTCACGACCAGTGAACGCATGTACATTCATCCCTCGATTAACGCGGTATCCATTTAACGCGGTTTCACTTTGCGTGGTCAGATTTTTTTTTATTAAAAAAAAAACATATATATTAACATCCTCCTCTCTTTCAACAGTTTGTTACTCCATCGCGTGAGTCCATTATGAGGAGCAGGTCAGCAAAACAAAGACTTTTTTCTCTTCAACAGATATCGATTTGGCATTATATATTTGGCATATTAGGCACAATTCGTTGGGTAGCATCCACTACTTGAGTTCTTCTGCGTATTTCCCCGTTTTAGATTCTATATTTTAGCGACACCCGAGCATGGATCTCTCCATAGCACGCTGGGTGACCTTTTTTTTATGGGTAAGACTTGCTGTCAGATTCCACGTCTCTGCGCCATAAGTGTAATATGTAATACAGGGAGGATGCATTGGTTAAACGCCTTAGTTTGTAGACATTGCGGAATTTTGGCTTTAAAAATGTACTTTAGTTTACCAAATGCTGCCCATCCCAGTTGTATACGCCCGTACTATGTTGTTATAATAAAAGCTCTTACCATGCATGTGTGGGAATTAAGGAGGCATAGTTTGTAAAGTTGCTGCCAATGAACTTAAAAAGACGGAAGTGTCCCAAATGCAAGTCTTCAAAAAAATATATAACACCATCTCTAGTACGCCTAAAGCACATTTAGTAATTAACGAATGCTCGAGCAAGAATACTGACCATTTGCCATCGATTGTGAGTATCGACACCGCGAAGCCTTGATGACCAAATAAATAACAAATTTGAGAAACTCTCCCAGACCATGTTTGATTTAAGGACTTACTTCGATAGCAAGCTGGATACGTTGTCCATTGTACTTCAGCAACAATTTGATTTTTTTTAAATTCACGTTATTTGGAATAAACCAAATCGTCAACAGTCGTCATAAACTCTTACCCTGCCATTTACGCGCATATACGTACAAGCAATCAGTGCCTTAACTGCCATTTACGTGCATATACGTACAAGCAATCAGTGCCTTAACTGCCATTTACGTGCATATACTTACAAGCAATCAGTGCCTTAACTGCCATTTACGTGCATAGAGACGTACAAGCAACCAGTGCCTTAACTGCCATTTACGTGCATAGACGTACAAGTAATCAGTGCCTTAACTGCCATTTACGTGCATAGACGTACAAGCAATCAGTGCCTTAACTGCCATTTACGTGCATAGACGTACAAGCAACCAGTGCCTTAACTGCCATTTACGTGCATAGACGTACAAGTAATCAGTGCCTTAACTGCCATTTACGTGCATAGACGTACAAGCAATCAGTGCCTTAACTGCCATTTACGTGCATAGACGTACAAGCAACCAGTGCCTTAACTGCCATTTACGTGCATAGACGTACAAGTATTCAGTGCCTTAACTGCCATTTACGTGCATAGACGTACAAGCAATCAGTGCCTTAACTGCTATTTACGTGCATAGACGTAAATCGCCAGTATGAATGTTTCGAATATTGAAACGGCTTGGCGTGTCATAGTTGACAGAGTATATTTCTTTGGCAGGAAAAGGGTAAAATTGATTAAGTAATTTTGAATATTTTGAAATATTGTAGCAAACGTCTCATGAATGGTTGACATCTGAGTGGGCGGGTTGTTATGCTTCAAGCAAGCTGACTCAGCAGCCACATAGACCCGAGCATATAATTCGGCGTCTATTTCTGATCTACACAGGAAGCTGCTACTTATAACGTGACAAATTATGCCGAGGGGTGTGGACGAGAGTTAAAGCTATAGCCTGTCACGTAAAAGATCGCGGGATCGATCTTTAATGATACTTAAAACACTATCCAGTCCGCTCGTTACGCGATTAAACTTACGCTGAAGGCCGACTGTTTTTTGAAATAATTGCTAAATCTATCGTCATGTGTTCAAATAAAATTAAATATGGCCCTCACTGAAAAGGTTTGATATCTTTGAATTATGGTCGAAAGTAAAAAAACATATGTTGTATGTGTTGTGTGATCGGACACTAACGTTTTAAAAAACATCACAAGCTGTGTATAGTTGGCCACTCAGCGTTGGCGTAACGATCACACACGTATTGTGTGTCCGGTCTTTAACGTTCGGCCTGGTGATTACACACATATTGTGTAATCGGACTGGTTTGTGTTAAGCGGCTACTCGCACTTGTCTACCGAAAAGATAACATACGTTAGAGAAGAAAGGCTTTGGAATGACGCCCAGAAACTGGCAAATTTAGTTTTGGCCGCCGTACGGTTAGATAGACTTACGACATTGGAAGAATAGCATGATAAGGCAGAGGATCAAGAGGGAATAAGACTCATTCGTTCAACAGTAGACTCAGGCTTTACAAGTCTGAAAGGTGTCTGGGGTGTTGTTACGGGCCAGGAAAATTGATATATATATATATATAATCGTGTCGGAAACAACAGGGTCAGATCCTGTTTGCCCAGAAGTGGGCGATGTCGATGGCGTTACTTCTGGCCATCATCAGGTCTTCCTAGGTGCAGCTATTCGGGCACAGCGCACACTCAAGAAGGTGTGACAGGGTCTGCTCATGCCGCAGTCACATTCAGTCGGTCCGCTGTAAAACTGTCAGGCTTTCATTTGTGTCCTCGTCTTGCATACTCCGGTCCGAAGTCTGTTAAGGGACCTCCAGGAAAGTTGATAAGGATTAAGGAAGCATTACTTTTTATAAAATACGACGATTCATTATTATTATTTTATTGTGACGCGACTATCCATGGCAGCGTGATAAAACCAGTCGAAGATGCGGTAAAGGGTCTGCCCCTGAGCATTTTTACAGGTCTGACCAAAAAAACAATTAACCCTGAAAATGCGCATTATTTTTGTAATGAACATGTATACTTAGGTTTCAAATGAGTTAGACTTGATGTGGGTAAAGTATAGTTATGTTGAAACTTTATCAAGTGACATGGTAATGGTTAGTTGTACTGTTATTTGTCCTGTTAACCGTACTGATTATTATTTTTTGTCATGTTATTAGGGGTGCAGGGCGAGGTTTACAGCGCCAAGAAGGAAGCAGAGCTCGTCAGGCAGAAACTTCGCAGCGTAGAGGCTGACTTGTCAGCTGTCAGAACCAGAAACTGTCAACTTCTTGAGCAACTGGAGGTCAAAACAGGTAATATTCACAGCGATACACTATTCATTATCGATCTACACTGGGCCGGTTAGGAATAAGAGTTGATTAAACCTTCAGCAAACGAAGCATTGGCCGACCCCCTACAAGATGGACTGACGATATAAGAAGAATAGCGGGAGTGACCTGGATGCGGATGGCGGAGGATCAAAGAGGATGGAGACTCATGCGGGAGGCCTACGTTCAACAGTGGACGGACACAGGCTGATGATGAAACCTTCAGCGTCTAACACATTCACACAATTTGCGTTTGTGTAATTGTGTGAGTGTGTGCGCGGCATTGCAATTCACTGCATACGTGAAATACGATTATAGTGTCCACGTGTGGTACAAACAATTATACAGTAAGACCCTCTTAACGCGGGGGATACGTTCCATCAAAGTAGAGCGTAATGCGAAACAGCGCTAAGCGAGGCTATCTTAACATGTAAATAATGGGGTTAGGGGAAGATGGATAGAAAATTGGTTGGGTATTAAATTTAATAATTTTGTTTTTCTTAATAACAATAAAACCAAACATTTATTTCTTACAAAAATAAATACAATATAAACGTATATACTTATAAAAACAAATAAAATTCTACGTCAGTCAGATCATTCAGTCAATTCTGTGTTTCCAATTTTCTGCCTTTTTGTCAAGAAGGCATCTAATGTAGTTTGCGTTATCCTTTTGCGATCTGTTAGAAGTTGTTGATAAGTGGATAAAGCATCTATAACACCCCGTCTTGCTTTTGAACTCCTGTCACAATTTGGATCATTTTCAACAAATTGGTCCATAGTTTTAGTTATAGTGGTCAAACTCCTTTTTACAAACGCCATCGAAAGTTCTTTTTGCTCTTCTTCGAAATCACCAATATCAATATTTTTGTTTTCTTCTTGCTCAGAAAATTCCTTGAGCTCTTCATTTGAAAGACTCGTTGCTTTTTCTTGAACTATTCTCTTCCACATTGACCTCATCTAAACCGGTTTGTTTCGCTAATTCCACTATTTCTTCCATATTAACAGAGTGTCCAATGTCTTCGCTCTTACTTAAATCTGGCGCTGCGCACAATTTCGGGGAATCCCCGGGTTGAAATAAAAGAGCGCTAAACCGAAACAGCGCGAAACGAAACAGCGCTTAGCGGGGTCTCACTGTACTCGTATATGTTGATATCCTCCTCTTCCATTTAGGACATCGATTAACTGGATGAAGGATGCAGGATCAGGTTCATATTATAAACAACTTGTTTCTGTTTCACGATACATGTTTATTTGTCAATAACGTCGCCAGTTAAGGGCCGCCCTGAGGGACGGTCCTACCACGAGGATGGGCGAGTTGCGAATACTTGCCTGCTCTCACATTTCGGCGGTACCACCCTTCAAGAGGACAGTTGTACCAACTGTCAATGGACCAACTGTCATAACAATTATTTTGGCGTATGTAAACACCGCTTAACATTCGATGTAGATGTCACGCAAGCGAACCAAAATAATAGACAAAAGATCGCTTGTTGAGGCTTTATGGCATCGGCCTTAAGGAGCTATATCAAACTGATATCAATGTATATACATACTAGTATAATATATGTATAGGTCTCTCACGCACACCGACGGTTAGCAGTGTAGCATAGAATATTATAACTGTGTGTAATAAACCAATACTTTAACATTCGGACGTAAATGCACCGACGTTGTAGCTTTTTGTTATATATAATATTTTAGGTATTTCCATATATTTTATTCAATTTTAAGCAAAAATATTAAAATCATTTTTTAAATGACTTCTTGATTCAATTTTGTATTCGATTTCACCGCGCCATTTATTTATTTTAATATAGTTTAAAAAAAACCTCCACGTCTTTCTACTATAATTCTATACAGAATTGTTATATATTGCTTTCAGGAAACTGAAGTACTTGACTGTCGGAAGATATCCCCACCACATGATGTATGTGTCTTGTGTTACAGAGGAGGTTCGCGTGGCGGCGCTGAGAGCTGAAGAACTCTCAGTTCAAGCCCAGCAACTGCAAAGACTAAAGCCGGAGCTGGAGCAGCAGTTACAACAGCAGAGATTGGTAGGCTATGGAATGCTCTCCAAGAGCTTTTTTGTTCTCCAATCGTATGGTCTGAAAATCACAAAAAACAAATCAATTTTCATTCGGTTAGAACAATAAACAATAAACAACCATAGAACCTTCTCGATAGACATAATCAATGACTTAAGTATACGTTTATAAGACCGACATAGGAAATATAAATCAACTGCAACTGATTAATACATAATATTCAACAATTTCGGTATTTACCTTAGAAAGGGTTAATATGAAGGAACGATCGTTGTTTCATTCCTTTGATGCTGTGTTTTTACAGAAAGATTCCGCTGCTCGTGAGATTGCATGGAAGCAAGAATTTGAACGACTTCGCAGCCAAGGAGCAGAGAGGGAGGAACTCTTGCTGGCAGATTGCGAGTGGAAGCTCAGAGATGTTCAGCGCGCGGCTGCAGACAGACTGCATCAGGTGAGGACTTGGTCCAAGAAGATACCCTTGATGTACACTTAAAAAAATGTTCAACTTACTGAAAGAAACGAGCTGCTGCTGGGGAATTTGAATAGAAATTAATAGTGATGTATAGTGATTTATAATGGAGTACGCGGCTGCAGACAGACCACATCTTGTGAGAACTTGGTCCAAGGTCCTTTGATATACTCCTAGAATAAGGTTCATAAAACTAAAAGGAACGAGCTGCTGCTTGAATAACTAGCATGGACATTGAGGGTGATGTATAGGGCGTGGTTTCTGAAGAACTACATTACTCAAAGACATGCTAAAATAATCAATAATTTTAGAAAATTTTTTTAATATTGCGCCAGAGGTGACTTTTGAGTGAATTGCAAAGAATAAAGATTAACGATGCAGAGATCGCTGATGTTGTGAAAGACTACATCGGGTAAGGAAATGGTCTAGAGATGGTCTTCTGCTTCTTGAGAACTTGACAAAGGAAATACATTTTAGGCACTTTATAACTAGATGAGATTGTGGTGGTTAGTACAAGGTTTTTTTCTGGTGTTCAAGCCTCGATTTCTGGCTCAAAAAACAATTCGCCAAACACGCCCAACAGCCACAATTTAGACCTTGAAAAGTTATATATTTTTTTATTTATTTGTGTTTTAAGATCAGCGCAGAAGCCGAGAGTCTCCGCGGACAGGTGCACGAGCACCAGCGTTCTCTGCGAGCAAGCGTGCAACAAGCCACGGTGCTGCAGGCCGCAGAGACAGAGCTGAGGAAGGAGAGCGCTCGTCTGAAGACTCTCCTGGAGCAAGAGAAGGGGAACGTGTGCGCCTTGAGGCAGCATCACAAGCAGGCAAGGAAACTGGCTTTTAAACATGTCACGAGAGCGACATCCGCGCCACTAAACATAACTCACGTAATGACTTATCACATAAAGCGTCGTCTCTCTTGCACATAATTCGAAAACCGGGATTTGAACATGTGGATGAACAACCCTTGAATTGAAACAGATTATATAAGCTACCACTCCTTCAATTGAAGCAACTTTCATGCCAGTAGCTTTTCGTTTTACACAGGCGTTAACTGGATACTATCATATAATATTTAGAAAGTTCCTCAAAAAGCCTGCCCTCGTTTTTTATGACACCTATCTATGTGATCTAACATAAAACCGTAATAGATTATCTAATGGAGTGTAACATCCATTGAACTGAAGACGCGTTGTGTTTTATCGTCTCTGAGTCTCTGCTCCTTAGTATTGAACTACATCGCGTATATCGTCGGATAACGCACGCGAGTATTGTTATATTAACCTTGTGTGTAATTAGCAAGGTACTATGCAGCCATTTCTTCTATATGTTAAAAAATAGAATCACTATAAAAACCCTTGCTGTGGATAGGGTCTAAGGTCTTCATCATAATTACAGTTATATTCTACTGTCATAATATCACAAATTAATTATAGAAATAAATACATATTCTGCAACATTACCACGATTTTCAAAGTAATGTCGCAATATTTCCCAGCGTTGTTAAAGCGTATACACAACAATATTCGTTTAGCGGAAGGATAAAACTAATTATCTGTCAAATCAGACATGTGCTAAATGTTACCATTCACGAAATAAGCACTAGTTGAAAAAAAAAACGTTAGATGGCGGACCCTATACCATTATTTAATACATTCGACTTATGATCAAAATCCAAACCTATCACCATACTGAGTTGTAGTACTTGTTATCCGATTTTAATTGATGTTTTATTTATTTTAGGAATTGGAAGAACGAGAATGTCGAGTTCTGGTTCGCCTTGATGAGCAAGCAGCTCGTCTTCAGAGCGAACAGAGAGTACAACACTGTGCCAAGCATGAAGCTACCATCAAGACTATCCAGGATAAGGTAGGCCCATATTCATTGCTGCAAATTCTCACGGCTCATATTTTTCCCATCTGAAGTTTTTTAATGTAGTTTCAGTGATCATTATGAATACATAGGAATAGTATAGATTTTTTAGTACATTGATCAAATTTTACATTGTTATAAATGTTAAGAATACACCGGTCCGAATCAAAGAGGGCATAAAATCGTGGGATCTAAGCTATTAAAACTTTGTAGACCTTCGATATTGTAATTATGGAATTATTACCAATGATTATCGATCGAGTATACTCATAAAAACATTACATAATCCTTAAGTATTTATCTAAATAATTTATATAAGAGTTGTAATGTTTCACAAGTTTGCCTCAAATAACTAAAATCTGTACACACTAATAATTGAAAGTATAGTAACATTTATATGTAAGCTCAGATTGTAGTAAGTATCACTTATTTAGTTAAATAGTCAGGTATTATTGTATTTTTTTTTCATTACAGTGAGTTATATATATCCAGTAGATTCTGTTTAGATAGTAATTAAATGTTTGTCTTAACATTTATTGAATGCTCATTTCAGTTGGACAAGTTGAGAGACACTCTGGCCAAGAAGGAGCTGCAGTATGAAGAAAACTTGGAGAAGGTCAAAGGAAGGGCAGATTGGGAACTGCTGGAGATGAGGAGGATGCTCGACAAAGCCGACATCAAGCATGCGGAGGCTCTTGAGAGGTTGCAAGAACAGCATGCTAATGAAACAGGTAAGAAAGCTGACTAAGACCGAGAAAAGATCCTTGATGTACCTCTACTAATATTAGAAATGCATATTTCCTTTGTGCAGACAGTGATCTAGAAATCTTATTTGTGCATTATGTGATGCAAACCTTGTTTTTCATTTGTCTAAGCAACATCATAGACAATAGCCTGGCGATCATGCAGAACTTGTAATCAGATCAATGTGATCCATGTTAAAAACAATGCACGAAATATATATTTATTTAAAATTATTATTCATACCCATTTTCTATGCTCAGTATTTTGTTTTTGGGTGAAGAGATAACTAAAGACAAGGCAAAGATCAAAGTCAGTCTCAGGACTGTGTGATGATTGTATTCTGCAGCTTAGGAACGAAAACAGAATAAGATTTATAATATATATTGACATGTGATTGATCTTTGTTTCTGCATCTTTACAGAAAAGGCTACAGAAGAAAGCGAGAGGCGTGTGAAGGAACTGGAGAGCTCTCTGAGCGCGCAAGCTTGTCAGGCC
Source organism: Glossosoma conforme (assembly GCA_022606575.1). Classification (NCBI taxonomy): domain Eukaryota; kingdom Metazoa; phylum Arthropoda; class Insecta; order Trichoptera; family Glossosomatidae; genus Glossosoma; species Glossosoma conforme. The sequence continues at coordinate 150,959 of JAGTXR010000423.1, read as the reverse complement.
AGAGCTACTCTCGAGCTCGTGAGAGGACAACTGCAAGCTGAGCACTTCGATGCTATGCAGAGATTGCGGGAAGCTCATCGTGCTGAAACAGGTACAGAAAGTTGAACCACTATACAAACTAGCTAATGATCAAGTTAGTATAAATAATGGTAAAATCCCATAAAACTTAATAGACTTAATCGACAATGACTTCAGAATAGAGCATTTCGTCTAATAAATAATGGCACACCTTGTGGCTATGCTCATCTTACGTTTTCTTGGTATGTTTGCTTTCGTATTATTTGAAAAGATGAAGAGATGTGGGTTTGTGTATAAATTTCTTATGGATGGTGCGTGGTATACTTGGCAATCCTTGCATCATCTCTGAAATTGACTTGTTTATCCCTGACGAGATGAACAAGTTAATTTCACTCGACAATCTATGATTATTTGATAATAATCATAGACTATTCCATGATTCAGTTCTATGATTATGTTATATGCTTCAATAGATTGATACTAACCCGCTAAGGACAGCGCCTCTTAGGATCTTTATCAGTCTGTTCAAAGTTCTCAAAGTACAATGTGTCGTGAATAAAGCACAATTATAGTACAGAATTCATTCAAATTATATTAATAGCATATCTGACTGCCAAGGGAATAAGACTTTCTAGTATTTGATACACTTTTTAACGATATCACATGACACTTTTCACATAATTCTTGTTCACAGGGTAATTTTTATTTTGTATTAATTTATTTTATTATTTATTGCTCTTAGGTGCTTATTTCTAATATATCTCTGACGTCAAGTGCTTAAATACTATGTTTATGTATACAAATGATTTAAAAATAAACAAATTGTAATTGAAAAGTGCTATTACCATCACTACTGTGGTAAATGGCTGCTTTCTTTCTGCCAGAACATCAATTCGACAGTTCTGCAATGTTCAGTGCTTTCGCCCACTCGATGTCTTATACACGAGTAGCTTCAATGTGGAGAATTTAATGTTTGATAGAATTATCCCATATGTGCTTTCACAAAAATAAACACTCTGGTGGGTAAACATCGTTTAAAACCCACTTGAAAGCTCTGACGCAAGTCACTATGCATCTGTTTCAAAACAGGAAATGTGCCTACGCTTTTTTACTCCATATTTTGGACCTGATCCAATTCAATATTAGTGCTTTTCTAATAACTATCTTATTAGTGTTGACCTACGTATTGACATATTTGCTACATTAAGGCTTCAATACTTCATATACCACACCATTTACTAAGGCATTTTTATAAAATGCTCTCTACACTAAACTTTGATGTAGTAGTAAAATGGTGCATTACAAATTGGCTAATCACGCAATCTTATCTCTCTTATCTGTTGTCTAAAAATGATGATAAAGAACCAATTGAATATGCATTGGATAGTACTGCGTCTCTTCAAGTTTCCAGGCCCAAAAGTCTCCAGCGTAATCTCTGGAGACTATTGGGCCAATGTTCCTAGAAGCATTTTTAAAGCGGTGACATTTTTGGACATGACAAGGAGAGTATCGACTGAAATAAATGTGTTACGGAAGTTCGTGGTGAACATATATTTAAGCTATGAAATGGATATGTAATGAAGAAGAAGAACTAACACTAAGAAAACGATAAGAATTCAACAACTGTGAAAAATATACCTAAATCACATAAATATTTTTCTATTGTTATAGTTTTTTTTCTTTTTATCATGAATATTTTGAGATCCTTTATTTATTACATTGAACAACTGGTAATGCCAGAAATAAAGATCATGATTTTGCTAGTAATACTCTGCCAACAAAAGACTGATTATGCCTTCACTAAGTGTGAAACCATATTAACTGTTGTTTAAAGAACCCAATTTTCATTGATTTTCTTGTCTTTGTTTGGTTGCAGAAAGGCAATGGGAGATGTTTGAAGCCGACAAGGAGCAATGCTTAGAGAGAATGAAAGCCGAGTGCATCCAGGAGGGACAGGAAGACCGCGAGGAGAGAGCCAAGCAGCTGCTGGAGGACATCCAGGGTAAGGCAAAAAACTTTAGCCTCCTGCTCGGGCCCAGAATGCTGCTTTGCGTCCTTCTAACATTCACTTTGAGATCTATTCTCGAAAATATACTAGCCATAGACCAGCCGATGGAAGAAAAATTGTAAAATTAAAGATTCCTGTTCTAAAATCAACAACTTGTGTGTACATATCAAGCCACGAAATAAAATGTTACAAGTGATCTTTATTCTGTACAGCAAGAACATAAATTTGGTAAATTTCCATTGATTTTAGAAACAATAAAAATAAATGTAAATCGTTCTCCTGTAAAATATACATTTTAGACTTTAGAGTTTAGACGACGGTAAATGTATCATACATTAAAAATGATTTTGGTGTATCTAGAAAAATAATTAATCTGTGGATTATTCATGATTTTCATCATCATAATCATCAACTTGTGTTAATCCACTGTTGAACATATGCCAAACGCCTAAGTCTCCATCTCTCTCGATCATCCGTCTTCTACCATTCTGATTATCAAGTCCGTTTGCCAGGTATTAGGTTCCATTCCAACAATTTTGTTTCCCGTTGACAGATTTCGCTACTCCAGTATCCCTATTCATTTTGCAACGTCCGATATTCGAGTTTTTCTTCAGATATCCTAAGTATGTATTGTTCCATTTAGAGACACTTGGAGAGTATGGGTCTCTCATTATTAGACTCCACGTTTCATATATACGAGTACTAATGTATGCTATTTAATGTTGCATTCTAATGTATTTTATATTCTAGACAATTAATTTATAATTTGTATTTTGAAGGCTTGGGTAAATTACGTATAATACAGTAATGCATATAGTGTTCACTTTATCTAAATATTTAACAATGCTTGACAATGCATTAGACTGAGTAAACTGGCTCAACTGTTGCACAGTCGTAGGATCAATACCCTTGCCAAACATTCTATAATATTTGTATAAATAAATATCATCAATAAGTGTGTGAGTGACTAATGCCTCCTATTTCATATACAACAAACTATATATTGCAAGAAAGTCACTACACTTTTACAGTAAGTTCATAACATGTTGTGGTTTTTGGGTTGAGCCGTGTGTGGTGAACTTTTTTCAACCAATATTTCGACCACATATAATGAATTCATATTTTCGTTCGAACCCGAAATCGTGGCTCGAGCACAAGGAAAATATGCACGCCTAGTAAGGGAAGCCATTGAAATCAAAAGACATCCCATCAACATAGACGACAGGGATGACGGCTTGATTCTCAAAACAGCATGGCTTCCACCTCCAGCACATACTCTAAAACCTGTACAGACAAGCAAAGACGACCACAGTCCGACATGACGTTCGTCGATGTACAATTCGAGAACATACCTACCGTAGTCTTTGAACATACCTACCGTAGTCTTAAAAACATACCTACGATACTTCGGAATGAAACTTGAGTTGCCATGGAGATATTAATCAATAGCGCTAATAAAAGAAATATATAATCTGAATAAACCAACTCAAAACCAAATAAATTATCAATCCTGAAGAAGACCCCTGCAATGGCGGTCGAAATATTGGTTGAAAAAAAGTTTACCACACACGGCTCAACCCAAAAGCCACAACATCAAATCTGGCCGTGAAAACCTAAGAAGTTATTTGAGCTCATAACAATTTACACTATCTTAAATATTAATTATTTATAAATATATAATGTATGTAATGCACTCTGTAAATCAGCGTCTGATAGTATTCTCCTTTATGTGTTTTATATAAAATATAGACCTCAAGGTAATTGCTTACAATTTATGTAACAATGTATCTTATCTAAAAAATTAATGCACTAACTGCTTATTGTAAAAAAATACACAACATTCTATATAGGTAGTGTGATTTTTATATTTTTTTATGACTAATAAATGTTTTGAATAAATTGATTGAGTGAATTATTTCTAAATTGAAAAATTAAATTACAGATTTTGAAGAAGGAAGGACGACCGGAAATAATTATACTACTACCTAATGAAGCCATTTATAATTTCTTTTCAAAGATCTGCTTAACTAAACCGTACTTTTATATTGATTTCTCATAGATGATTTATTTATATTGGCCACATTCTCATTGTATCATCATAATTGATGCTTAGCCTTTTCTATGCCAAGCGGTTTTCGTATGGGGAGACCCCGAGGGCCGTCATTTTTTTGAAAAATCAAAAGCTATTTTTAAAATCGATGTATTATCGATAATTCTTGACAATACGTAGTAACTAATTATTTCAACATGGCAGCAAGAGATGTCACTGTGTGTTCTATATTTTAAATTAACCAAAAAAACGTGACATATGATGACACAGAGGCTCAAACCAGAGCGAGAATACTCGCTCTTTTTCTATAGCCGGCCTGCTGGGCACGGCCAAGAATGCGAATAATCTCGCTCTTGGCACAGAAGCGGTTAAAATTATTTCCTTCAATGCGAAAAGGGAGAGAGTTTATACACGTTGCCAAAAATCAAATTACACAAATTATTGATAACATTAAGGTAATCAACTGACAATAATTGGTGAAACTGCATAATTATAATTTTACAATTAATTTTAATTAAAAAATTAATAAATTAAAAATATTTAGTTTTGATTCAAAATTTATTTTGATGATTACATGTTTCGGCCTTCCTGAAGACCATCTTCAATAATGAAAAAATAAACAGGTTTTGGCTTATATAGGTATGGACAGTTAATTAGTTCCTACACACATATTTACAGGTTGTATATGTGTGCGGGTAAAACAATTGAAAAAAGACATTATAAAATTAATGGATATGTGGTTTTCTTAATGTATTAAGTCATTATATATATTTTTTTTAATTTGAAAAAGGCATTATATAATTATAAAATTACTGGGTATTTGTCATTTTAATGTATTAAGCTATTATATAATGCTAAATTTTTGTTTTCGATTTAAAAAGGAATATAAAATTACTGAGTATTAGTTATTTTAATGTATTAAGATATTATATAATAATAAATTGATGTGTTCAAATTAAAAATTCCTTGTAATTCTTCGGTGTTGACAACGGACAGTCCCTGGTAGTTTTGGTTTTTTCTTTTTTCTTTTTCCCAGCTAATTATTATTCTAGGTATCATTCAAGCTAAAAAACGTCTTAGTTGTATGCTCTTTTATTGGATAATATAATAAAAAAAAATGGTAGAAACAATATTAAAACTTTTCAAGGATGTTAGATCATGTGAGATAAAAGTATAAAAGACTCGATGTTTAGGGTACAAAAGTGGCTTTGAAGAAGCAACAGAAGAGATCAATTTATTTCCTTTATGACAGTTGGTGTCCTGCGGTGGATGAAGAATCGATGAAGGATCGATGTGATGATGGTGATGAACTGTTTCAGAACTGAAGAGCGAGCTGGCCGGGAAGTCTGATGACGTGGGCATGCTGCAGACAGAAGCACGCAAGGCCAATGACGCCAGAACCTCTGCGGAGAGAAAACTCAGGTGAAAACTAACCTTCTATAACACATCTAATATGGACCACTACGTTCAACGTTCTAAAGTAATTTGATAGTACTTTTAAATACGTTTATTATATACTTGTTTCAAATACTCGCGTCTAGGACACCTTCTGTAATATGCTTCCTTAACCTTTTTTTCTATTGTGTGGTGAAGGAGACAGATATTGCATATAATGTGATCAATTAAACATTGATCTCACCTTTCTGATTGATTTTACTTCAATGCTTTCTTCCTTTGATACTAGACACCCTCGTCATTCATAACGTGGCGTCCAGGAAATGTCCAATATTACTATGTAGCGCCACATCTTAAAGAACTCTAATTGTTTACAAATTTATTTTAGTTAAGCATCATGCCTCACAGTCTTGTATGCTACACATACAAATATTCAACGGATATTGTTAATAACTTAGTTTCACATTAAAGTAGCTGACCTGGCGAATTTCGTAACGCCTCAGAATTACCGGAACCAGCATAGAATGCCGTGTTAATTTTTGTCCGTGATTTGATCAGAGCTGATTTATGCAAAATGATAATGTCTAACTACACTGGAACTACCAATAATCTAAAAGGCCGCTCCTTACAAAATGTATTGGATAATAAAAAAAAAAATTTCGGTTGTTTTGTGATGTTTTTACAATTGTTATTATATTTGGGATCAAAACAAATACAAAAAAAATAAAATCATAACAATCGGTTCAGCCGTTCTTGGGTTATAAATGGTGTACATAACACGACTTTCTTTTATATTTATAGATTTGTCACTCGGTCTGATATTGCATATTTTTGTCCATTAATGGTAGACTAAAAAAAGTGTATGTAGAACTTTAGAATGAGATGCTAACATGAATATGAAAACGACTAGTTTACAGAGATTCAAAAGTATATGTTGGCCGAAAGAACGTCAGGTTAATCACCCGGCTTCCATCTTCAAAACACACATTTTGGCCTAATTACACTGTCAGTGAAATTTTAATTCATAAAGCTGACTTGAGACTGTGGTTCTCACAGCTATCCAAATTGAATAAATATAAAGCGTATATAGCTTAAAGAGAGAGAGAGATATGTTGGAGGTGACATTATCAATGTTTTTAAGGGGATTAAGTGACGCTGAAATAATTCAAGATATCTGACTCTCACAATAGAGTCTCATGTTTGATTTGTGGTTGTGTACACAAGTAAGTAAGGATTTGATCTACGGTTTGTATAATGGCAGCAGAAATATGCCTGTTGTATTTTATATATATATACATGCATGAGAATAAAATAGTCTTTAACATGTCTGTGTTCCACGGACTGTAGATTAGACGTTAGGGTACCATCTCATAACTTATCACAATCATCGTCAACATGACATCATCATCACCATCATTGCCTTTCATAATCAAATGTCATCGTCGCTAATGACCACTTGTCATTTCATATTCACATAACAGTGCGCATGATCATTTTAAAATGCCTCTTTCCTTCCAAATCATTATATCTATTTTTCTTATATGTTTGTTTATATCTTTCTATACGTTTGAATATAAGTCTAACTATCAATACATTATGTAGCTTATTCATATATTTAGAAATGTCTAGACAAACTAAATGATGATATATACACTTTGTAAGCGCTGTTCTCGGAAAGTAAGCAACATTGGACTCAGGCTAAAACATATAGCAGATGGGTTATTGTGTGTTGCTCGACTATATGTTTGTTACTTGAGCCGCACCCTAAGACCAAATGGTCCAGACATCAGGAGCGTCGGGCTAATCATCCGATCTACTTAATAACTCCGATTAACAATCACCCAAAATATGCCTCAGATACTACAGCTGCAGTCACTTCAAGTGCCTGAACGCGTTTCATCTCCATAAAAAGACAGTGATAACAGTGGAGCATGTTTTTTTATTGTTATTACAAAACTTGGAATTGAAACGCGTTCAGCACATTCAATAAATGCGTATTAAAATGAAATATTTTTAATTTATTTCATTAAAAGCAAATTTTAATGACACTTGTGGAGTTTCACCAAAAATTGTCAGTTAATAACCTTAATGTTAAGTACAGTTTACCAAAATCATTTTACTCACATCATGAAACAATGTTCAGTTAACCTGTTAACCGGGGAACTTAATTTTGCTAATGTTGAAAAGAAAACACGCGGCGAGTCCGTGCAACTCGATGCCTTAATGGTTATGATGACAAACAAAATAAGCCGTAGCTTGTCACGCCCGTTAGAGTGTAATTTAAATTTTAATCGTTAATTATATTATTATATTAGTATTTGTATAGCGCTCTTTTATGACCGAATGATCATTCCAAAAGAGCTTCTTTGCCTCTCTGAGTAAAAAGGTGGGTCTTGAGTCTGCTTCCGAAGGATACCTCCGCTTTAAGCTCTCTTATGCTTTCTGGTAGTGAGTTCCAGGCCATTGGTGCAGCGTAGCTGAAAGCCCGATTGCCAAAGACCGTGCTAGGACTACCTCCCGTCAGCTGCAGGGTGCTTCTATTTGCTCTAGCCGATCTGAGTGTCTCTCCACGCGCGCTTGTTTCTGAAGGCTTGATAAGTTCTGTCAGATAGCCCGCTGCAGTTCCGTTGAGTGCCTTGTAAGCTAAGAGGCATAATTTATACTGGATTCTAGCCGAAACTCTCAACCAGTGCAGTCGGTGTAGTATTGGAGTAATGTGACAGAATTTGGGCGCGTTGTAGACTAGTCGTGCCGCTGCGTTTTGTAACGACTGCAATCTATTTAATTGTTTGTCTGGCTGGCCTGCGTGCAGTGCGTTGCAGTAGTCCATTTTGGAGACTATGAACGCATTTACCAAACTCTTTGTTTAAGTGTCTTGACGGAATATATCGTCATACCCGCTACAGTTGCTTTCTTGGAATAAAGGAATATTACGTCATACCCGGTTAACAGGTTAATAAATCCTTGTTGAGCACTTCGAAGTTGACTGTCCCATAGGCACCTAAAGAAATATTTAAAACCTGATTATTCCAAAGTTTTCGTTTAGTAAGGAATTTAATTAATTGTAGAGTTATACCTGTATCTCTTGAAGAGTATCAGTTGCGTATCTTACAGGTGATGAGTTATGTATGCCGAAGAGCTAGGATCATGTCAAGTGTGTCTCTTGCAGTTGTCCTCTCGCTGCTTTTGCGGGGGCGCTGGGAGCTGCGGCCTGGGCGGCCCGAGGAGCGCCTCTTCCCGCCCTTCTTCTGGCTCTTGCTCTCTTTCTTTTGCTCCTTTTTCCACCTCTTCCACCTTCTTACCGGAAATCTTTGCACAACTGAAAATAATATAATTGATGCAGCGGCGGATTAAGCACTTTAGTACAAGTATCAATGAGAAAAAACTTGATATAATGTACGTCTATTTAACGAGCTTCGGATATAACACACAAAAAATCTAAAAAAATGTAACAAAGGCATCCTGTTCATATTATACTACGTTAAATTCAAGCTGCGCCTCATGTAAACAATTTTTAGTGACCATGATTATCACGTCGTACGTTTAGCACTATATTTTGAGACATAATGTTATATCCTACTCTTAGATTGCCAGAGCGATAGTACATATATTAGAGGATTCCTTATATAGTAATGCATAGGTTTGAATGCAGCACATTGGTATCTACTACAATAGCGGGGGAATCTCACAACTCTACAGCAGCTTAACTTGTTTACTTGAATTGTGGAGGCATTTAGTGTTAAACTTTTATACAACGATCTTTCAGCTTAACGAACACTCTATTCTCCCGATTAGTCCGTTATATCAAGATTTTTCTGTACAATGATTCACAGGTAAATTAAACCTTTTCTACGTAGCGTATTTAGGAAATCTGCTAGAGAACCAAAGTGATTCAAATCAACAACAACTATAACATAAATAGTAACTGGTGATGTAAAGTTGGAGTCCTCAAACATGTGCTTCCTACTTGATCCGCCGCTGCTTCAACATCTCAAGTATTAACTCCAGCCAGGCCCATTTATTTTGATATTCTTCCTATTATATATAATCTTACTCTAACACCAAATGTGGCATTTTTGTTCTTATTCCCATCCTCTTAACGACAACATTCATATCTGGAAATAATCTCTTCCCATAATTATAAAACACTTAACTCAACCCAAAGACGAGCATTTTTATCCCTTTTGTAACTTTAACAATTTTTGCGTTACTTTATTTTCCGGTTTTTACGCCTTTACTTGAAAAACAACGAAAGGAAACAAACTATCGAATTTTATGTCTCTCACTTTCACACAAAATTCTCATTAAGAAACATCTCTACAGTGATGATTGAAGGTATTCTTATAAGATACTTATATTCAAATCACATTTCTATATATTGTAAATTTTATACAATTAATTTTTTTCGTATAATATTAAAATTATCTCTACTTTACTTTTTGTTAGAAATTTAGAAAACAATTTACTTAAAACATTCCCCTTTTCTGATGACTTCACCCTTTCCGGTTTGAATACAAATTATACTTTCAATTGTATGACTAGTATTTGAAGTATAAATTTACTTATCTGGTCTATTTTCATATATCACATTGGTTCTTGTATCTTTTAGCTATCGGATGATCCATAAAAAACTATTCTAAGAAAGTAGAAAAACGATATATCACTTCAACCGATGTCAACGGTCGGGGAACCTTATGACGGCATATGCCGACAACCGATGCGAAAGGGTTAACAACTAATTCCTTTTCTTTTTAATTTACCTTTTTCCTTGTTAAGCATTGTATTATTTAAAAATACTTTTTAACCTTTTCATAATTGCTCACAAGTAACATTATCACTGTTTATGTTTTATCTACCTTTACCTTTTCTATTTATATACTTTATTACAGAATCCTTTATTTTCTCAAACCAATATTCTCTACAAAATACAAAACTTTCATATTTGAAACATTCACACATAAACAATATCCATGAATAAATTGCTAAGCATATTTCTACCCTTTGCATAGATTTCTAGAATATCTGGTTTTGTCTAAAAGCCATCCCCAATTCACCATACCTTCAAGTAATTCTCTACCATTTTTATTAAATAACTCATGTCACACGCACTTCTTTGCATTTTTCCCTTTCTCGAATTTCATCACATGTGTATATACATGATATCCAAGCTTTAAACTGCTTTTACTAATTCTATCACGCTGTCTATATTTATTTCTCTTAAGCATCTTTCTTCTAATAAAAACATTTACACATTTAATTACTCTCTATTTGATATATTACATCAATTGCTTCATTTTTTACTTTATTTTATTTTCATCGATATTTTTCAGATTTTTCACATTCTCAAAGTCATCATGTACATTACATAAATCGAATATAATACGTTAGTCATAGTGCATCGATCAAACATGACAAGAGTACAGTTCCGTGGAACACAATTTGCTTAGTCCCGTATTTTGAGGACTGTATTATGAAATATGCTGTAGTTCAAGTGTGTTTGATTATCAATAGGATAATCACCCCATCTCTTTAAAATACTACAGATTATACAGCTTCCACATAACCTTACTTCACCATAATTATACCATCAATTTTTTTATATTGAACGAAAAGTGCGGCTGCCGGAGAGCGCTTATTAAAGCCACTACTCATTTGTATGAAGGCTGCTCTAGCGGCTAGCAAAGAGTCCCGATGAAGTAGCTTATGGTGGCCAAATTACTCATTTTGAAGAGAATGTATTTTAAAGATTAAAATAATATTATAAAGGGTAAACACTATTTTTTAAAATTCGGATTAGACATCGGTGAGTCAGGTTTTATCATTTGATCGTCTTAAAAATATTGATGAGGACCTTATTTGAAAAGTTATGACGTTGATATGGCCGAAATGTTCTCAGAGTTAAAACCGTATTTTCTTAATATGCATTATCATAAAAAAAAGACCATGAAAGTAATTGTCAGAAAATTGGGTGAAGTAGACATGTCGGATTTGGCACATGATGTCGACTACCCACTAGTAGGTAGACGCTGCATTGGGAAAGGATGGTCAATGTTTGTGTGAGCGGGAATTGAGGGGATTGCAAGCGTTTATCAATTTATTTAAAAAAAGTCATTTGAATGAAAAAATAAATGTACCTTGAGAACATTTCAAAGTCTTCATGTGGCTACAAATGTGATTAGTGTAAATTCACACTGACCCACCTGCGCTTTTATATGTTTAACCTTTAAACACCCAGTGGTCCCATACGGGACCGCATATTCGCATTGTTCAATGCCCTAGCAGGCCAGTGTTTGTAATGTTTCGTCGCACAATAGATTCTTCTATGAACTTACTTTACAAATTAATGTAATCCGGTTGTGAAATGAACCATAAGCACTTCCCGGATGTGGACTTACGGCATTGAACGACGCAAATCTGCGATCCCGTAAGGAAACCACTGGGCGTTTAAAAGTTGATAAATATAGTTTTATCTCATATGAGCTGTTTTTTAATTATTTACATGTGTGGGCTAAAGTCATGGCCAGTCACTGTTTGCCTTACTTAGCCTAAAATGATTTTCTTTTTAAATTATTCTTTACCCTTATAATGTCTTGCGTTTTGTTCCTGTATTTTACTAATACGTCCTTCTCTTCCGCCCACCTGTCTGCCGCCTACCTGCCGCCCATGGACGACACCTGAACGCGACCGCATCAAATGAAAATCAACTAAAAATAATGAATTACAATGCATTTTTTCTATTTAAAAAATCAATGAAACATTGTCTGTGAAAATCTATGAATTTGATAAAACAATTAAACAACCAAACAATCAAAACATTTTTCAAAATAATATTTAATAAAATATTGAAAATTGAATTTTTTTCAATCGTCACCCATTATTAAATTGATCTAAAATAAATTTAAAAAACATTATTATTAAACATCAAAAAACAATAAATCACAAAACGACAAAAAATGGCTTCTCAATCAACTTAAAATGATGTCATATTATCTGTTTATCTTCTAAATAATGATAATCACCAATTAAATACTTGTGTTTGTAACCAAAAATAAAATATTTCACAATTTTGTTATATAAATATGTTGGAAATAATTTAAAATTATGTGAAACCTGCAAATCATTTTTAAACCAACTGAAAAAATTATGAATCGGTGTCTTAATAATGAAAATTTCATAATTATTCATAAACCAACATGAAACTGTGAAAGAAGCATAACATGTGTGATGTTCAAACAACAAAACGCTTACAAATCAAATGTGAAATTGTTGCAAATCAATCGATTGATAATGATGTGACTTGCACGGATGACGTTGGCGGATGATGGTGCTTTGTGCAGCGAGGCGCAGGCGTCTTGCCAAGCGCGGGAAGCGGCAGCAAGAGCAGAAGTGGTCCGAGCCACGGAGACAGCGCAGCGTGAAGCCAGGGACACCATTGATCACCTTACCAAGAAGTGCGCTTGCTTAACCAACCTGTAAGTAACACTTAAGACATCTTTAACATTATAGACGACATCTTATATTCAACCTTTCGTTAATGCAGCGCCTTTTTGGTGGGTTTGTTAACATATACATTAAGTTAATTTGTTAAATTAACCCTTTGGACGCGGAAAGCGACTATAGTCATCCAATTTTTTCCTCTTTTAGTAAGCTTATATTCATATTTTAAATACTATTATCATAAATCAGTGTAATCCGATAGAGAAATGTACCATAAGCACTGGTCCCGTACGGGACCGCTGGGCATTGAACTACGCAAATCTCCGGTCCCGTACGGGCGGATAAAGGTTAATTAAAATGTAATAGAGTTTTGAAATCAATTCTGAAAAACCAAAAACAATTTATTGTGAAGTAAAATAAAAAACAAGCAAAAGTTCATCAGTAACATAAGTAACTTCCGCCTGCACAATGTCCGTGTACAAGCAACAATAAGTCATTTCCATTAAGTTTATAGTTTTAATCTTGATTCTGAGATTTCCACATGAGCTCAATACATCTACTAACAACTGTCATTTTGGAAGTTATCATTAGAGAAAAAATAGCCTTAACCCTTTACGTAAGAAATAAGATTTCATAAAAAGTCACGAAATAAGTGAATTAGTCAATGAAAAATAATGTTGAATATTTAAGAACGATTTTTTATGTGTTTTGATTGGTCAGTGCTGCATTTATATTCACCTTCAGAACTAAATTAAATAAATCCATTATTATTTTTAAAAAGGGCAAATTTGAAACATGTGTAGAATGACCCACAACTCAATACATATCGTAAAAAAAATTGACGAAGGAATGTCGGAATACGAAACTTAATTATATTCAATATAGTATTCTATATTATAGTATACTGAAGCGACGTGTTTTTTTCAGGGCGTGGGATAAATCTGCACCTAGCACTTAAGAGCCGTGCAAGGGTTAAAGCTTTACAGATGTGGATATTGTGATTTCGATTAGTTTGATTATGCACATACATTAATTTCAGAAAGATTTTGCCTTAATTCGGAATTTCCCATAGTCTTCCTCGTTGCTCTTTAGGCAAGTCAATATTTACTCTTTGCTCGACTAGTTAGACCATTCTCCAATCGAGGTGGTCGCTATATGAGGTAGTTATCGAGGTAGTACTCGCTATATTAGAATCCCACCAAAACGATCAAAATCTATTACAAAAGTAATCTGCTTTTTGCGAGTAAAAAATGATTTATTGGCCCAGTGCCGGTTTTAGGGGGTGGCAAAGTGGGTCAGTGCCCCAGGGCGTCGGATAAGCTAGAGGCGCTGAGGGCAACTAATCTTGCTAACATTTTTTAAATATAAGCAACTTGGGGCGCAAAAAAATAAATTCCCTAGGGCGTCGCAGGGTCTAAAGCCGGTACTGTATTGGCCGGACCAGTTCAAATGCTTAAAATTCTTCAAAATACTCTTCCCTGCATCAATACACTTAATGTTCTACGTCTTAAAGGCAGCCTGAAAGTCCTCGGCAGCAGTCTAAAGAGACCGTATCAATGTGCTGTATTTGAAGGTGGTTGGGCATTGTTTCAGATTCGAGGACATGCGCAGTAGATGGCAGCAGGCCCCCGGGGAAGCTGCGCAGTTGCGGCGCGCGCTGCAGGACGAGCGCGCGCGCACGGCGGCGCTGCGCAGGCAGCTGGACGCGCTGTCCCGGTAACTGCACACAAGACAGCACCTGTCCAGAGTGTGTGATCTAACAATCCCGCTTGTGGCGCTTTACCCCATAAACGCAGGAGGCGGGCGCTTCGGTATCTTTTTGAGAACCTCAAAAATCACATAAACAACCAAAATATATTCAGATTTAATTGTTTTTGTTTTTTTTTTCAGAATATATTTCGATATTCTAATGTTTTTTATACAAAATTGAAGATCAATACCAATGTATTTAATAAATTTATAAATACGTACAAAATTATAGCATATGATAAGAGGATTTCTCTCATCAATATTAGAGAGAAAAAAACGAAATCAAACAAAAAAAGAACTATTCAGCTTAAAGTTCAGAAGTGATTAACAGAGTTCATTACATAAATATATGGTCGGTCAATAATACTTGTGAATAACATTATTTGATTATTCTTCTTCGTAGTATCAATCCGGTGGATTGGTTTGCAGCAACAGAATCTTGCATCTCGATCTCCATTCCTCTCGGTCCTCCGCAACCCTTTTCAGATCAGCATAAGCGCTACAATTCATGTCCGCGAATACTTGCTGCAAATACTCCCGTCTAGGGCGCCCTCTACAGTTTCTACCCTCAACCATCCCCTCCACAATATCGTGAAGAAGACCATCGTGGCGTATGATGTGACCAATCCATCAAGCTCGCCTCTCTGAGATGGTTCTTATTAGTTGCCTATCTTCCTTGATTATCCTGAGAACCTCATTGTTCGTGACGTGGTCTCTCCAGGAAATTCCGAGAATTCTTCTGTACGACCACATCTCAAAGGCCTCTAGTCTTTTTTTATCACTTTCAGATAAGCACCATGTCTCACAGCCGTACATTAAGATGCTCCAAACAAATTTGATTCTTAATAATAAATAAACATACAATTTACAACAAGCGCCATCTGTAAAAATAATGCACAACTATATTATAATATGCATTAGGTGTGCATTATATTAAATGGTTGGAATTATCTTTATTTAAAAAATTTAAATGATTCAATATTTTTTATTATTATTACTTTCTCAAATAAGTAAGTGGAGCAAATGGCTGAAAGCCTGCGCGTACAGATTTAATATCGGAGTTTGAATCCCAGTATTGTTAGTTTTTTTCTCTAATATTTAAATTTATTCAAAATATTTTCATTTTAATGTTAAATAAACTTAAAACATAGTTTTATCATTCAAATATGAGAGCCTCCAAAATGCTCCGACGCCTTTTTAAAGTGCTTTTCGGCGCTTTGCAAAATGGCAATTCAAAATTTGTTCAGTTGAAATATTATTCTCACAAACTAAAAAGATTTTAATATTAAAACAGCTGCATGAATTGAATATTGGTATCTATCTTCAAAGGTAATAAATATTAGAGTATTGAAGTACATTCAATATATTCTATATTCTATACTATATCTACCAAAAACAATTTAATGGTATTTGTGTATCTTGCCAAAATCTAGTGCAATCAATCATCAACGCCTGCTTAGGTGTCTACAATTGCATTTTTTTCACCGTTTCATAAGATGTTCATTAAAAAAAAACACCTTCTCAGGGTGTGTTTAATGTTGTATTGCTTTGAAGTATTATTCTGACAAGCTTAATAGCTGTCAATAGTCCTGAGAAATTTTATTGAATTTCTAATCAAAACAGTTGGCTGACAATCATACTCACTGTAAATTTGGAAGCACTCTCTTAGAGCGTAATTTAACAGAGCTTGAAGAAATATTCGAATAACAGTAAATATGTAATTGATTTCTTAAGCATCTATTTATGGTTGAAAATAATACTCTATATACTCTAAATACACTAATATTCTTACAAAATGCTCAAATGCTGTAAATAATCATGTCTGAAACATCAAAGTGTACTATTTACATAACAGATATACGATTATACTTGTCGAAATATTCTGACAAGATCATAAGCTAATAATAATATTATTTTTTAAGCTATATATCAAAGATCTGAGAAATTACAATATGATATCAGTACTTATTTTATACCTATTAGGTTTTATCATAAAAATACGTAAACAAGCTTACGTGATGATTATAATCAGACAATTAAATCAATTTGATACGACTTGTCATCATATTTCAACAAGGTTCGTCGCTTATTGTGAAAGTTCTAGGCTCTGTGATTGATTGAACAAACACGTTTTCATTTCAATATCCAAATCTGACATGGATATTAGTGCTCAAAATAATTCAGCTATTTCATCATTTCATCAGCTTCTGTGTGAATAAATTGTTAAAAATCATAACAAAAATCCATCATTGCTACAATTTTTTTATTTAAAAAAATACAATCTAAACATATTAACAATATTGTGATAGTAAATTTAAATTTTATATTTACAGTAAATTGTGAAATTGGTAGAAAAATCTGTAAAATATTTCACACTAATTTGTAATCCTTTGGAGATAATTTTTTTGATAAAGTCATTAGATAAGCTTGGTAGGGAAAGCCTTACAGCTTATTTGTAATGACAATACTTTTACTTAAAGTACTTAATGAAATTTAATTTCATTTAATTCATCAGACATTGTTTTAATACGATGTAAAAACCGTAACTTATCATTATTAAAGTCGGATTTTATTTTATTAACTTGAATTTTATATATGTGAGATATCGACAACAATATAATAACAAATCACCTTCATTTTATAATAATAACAATTACAATATTGCTTTTTACAACATGGTTTTTGAGAGCTGGAAACTATAAAAAGCATAAAAAATCATTGCACTTACAAAAAAGACTATGTCACTTTAACGGATCACTTTTTATAGACTCTCACAGAGAGCTCAAATCAATGTACTGCGAAACTAAGTGTTTTCAATCTAAATAAATCATTATGAAGATGCACTTTCATAAAGAACTGCCATTATACAATTGAAATGTTTCTTTTAACGAGTAAATAAATTATTCTTAATTAATATTTTAAATTAGGTTTTTATACTTTTTTATGTTTTTTTAAATTTATTGTATAGGCACTTGTATATTGTAATGATTAAATTTTTTTTGTATGAAAAGTTATACTGATTTTATTCTTAAATAAAAATGTTTATATAACTATATATTTATTTTGGAATGCTTCCTGAGCGGAAGGAACGAGGTATCCACATAATTAAAATTTCTTTTGTGAGTGGTTTTTTTTTCAAATAATATTTTGAATACATTTTTTGTAATTAATTTTTCCAACAAAGTTTATTGTCTTACTCAGACTCTACCGAATCGACTAATGACGTATCTGACAAGTCATGTGACAGTATTTCATAAGTTCTAATCTCATTTGTATCATTCTAATTTAATTTGAAATAAAAATGTTAATACTAAGCCAATAGCTTTGCTTTTAATAAAAAAAAATGTGGTGGGAATTTTTTTAAAATTATTAAATATAAATATAAATATATACACACTCAGGCTTAGAAAATATCTACCTTCAGCACTACAAAGTCTATACCTTGGAAGTGTCGGAATAATCATTTGATCCCCTTCAAATATTTTTTAACAATCTCAATTAAGTATTAAAATATATGCAAATGATGATCATTGCCAAACTATAATTTCAAATGAGAATAAACTGCCGAAAGAGTTATAGGAATTGACTTCGGGAGAGATCATAGATAAAAGCTCACAGGAATTAATCTAGATTTGTATTTGTAAAAAAATGTAGACATTTCATCATACGCAAACATCCATGCGGCCAGCTACGACTCAACCCTTAGTTGCAATGAATACAAATCACACAACATATTAAACTGCACAAATAATATCTGAAATACTGTATTCATAACCTCAAATCTATATAAGATTTATCCACTCATCCGATAAAGGCACGTCCACATTGTATCAAAGAAAATATGGATTACAAATGTGGCTTTTTTACGTTTCAATTTTAATATAAAGATATCCCATGGCGTCGAGGTGTCTTTATGTCTATTTTACTCGGAACAATGCAGCAGATTCTCATCATTGATTTAACATTTTTTTATTTGACACGACATGCCTTAAAAGTCTGATCACCAGCTATCAATATTATACAAGTAACATATTAACAATTGACATTGCCACACTTTCAAAATACGTCAATGTACAATAACTTGTTGAGTTAGATTCAATTAAGCATCCTTAAAAATGGCAAGCGAAACATAATCCGCGCATGACATTTCTCTGTGTACAAAACCAGAAAATACATCACCTTTAGAATTGAATTGAAAGCCTCATAGAAGTCATACAAATTTTGTCTCTAAAAGCATTTGAAAAACATATCTTTTCAGTATGAAACAATTCCTGTATTGTTGTTATACCTCCCTCACTATTTTGAAATAAAATCCCCGCGTTTGCTAAGTGTTGCCGAATATAAGAGAATACCATTTTATAAACTGTCAGAATGCCCCCCATTGCTTGTATTTTTTATATGTTTAAATGTCGATGTGTCCCTTATTTTATGTAATACGCCTAACACGTAGGCCTCCCATAGACCCGTAGATAATAGAATATAAGTATTTTTAATCTTATTTATTCATATTTTTCTTGATATTAGAATGCGATCTGCCGTAGACAATTTCCTTTTTGTGATCAGCTGTTGCATTAGCAGTGATTCACTGTCACAAGACAGATAATAGCACACTGTGACTATGATCTGTCAATATTATTTGATGTACTCAAAATATAAATATTTACTTTTATGAAACATAATTTTTCCTGTGAAATATTCAAAATATACTTATTTCTCGTTAATGCTCAAAATATCTAGATTTTTTTTTAATTATTCAAATTTTAATTTGTTGTTAGATGATTAAACTACTTATAATTATAAATTACAATAACTCAGTTTCACCAACAGTTGTCAGTTTATAAACTTTACGTTGTTAAGTAAAGTGGTTATGAAATATTTAGATTCCTTTGTTATGCTCAAATGATGATGCATTAAGTATACTCATCAATGTATTCAGGCCCTTCGAGCCACAAAAGTGGCAGTTGTAGCTGCCTGGCTGTCGAACCACACATAAGTAAGTACGATATATGATATACTCAATTCAGAACATCACCAAAAAAAAATAATCATAATCTGGCAAAACATCATCCTCAACAAAAAAATCATTTAAAAATATATTCAATTATAAGCAATGAAATATTGTTTCATTGACAATTTATAATGATAACAAAGTAAGATCTGCTTAAAATTTTATGCGTATTTTCTCTTATTTTTCTGATCTCAGAAAGAATCATTTAACTTACAAAAAGGCAGTCACTAAAGAAGTCATGTGCATTAGATGTATTTTACTTACATTTCCTGTATAACGGATGTAATATTAACTCGAAGATATGCCTAGCCGTAGTAAACTTTTTTTTGGTTTGGTATTAAATTTAATATTCCAGCATATTTAATTTTATACATTTGATATTGTGGCTTATGGGATTAGCCTCGTGTGGCGAATTACTTCATTCCAATATTTCGACCGCCATTGCAGGGGTCTTCTACAGGGTTGATGACATAGGCGATCGAAATATTGGAAATAAATAATTCGCCACACACGGCTAAACCCAAAAGCCACAATATCAAATCTGGCCGTGAAAACCTAAGAAGTTTTTTTTATATGTTTGTTAAGAATTTAGTGTCGCTCATGACTGAGCATCGCGCCCCCAGCGATCTCTCATAATTACGAGTCTTTCTAACCCTCCCACCACAACTTAATTGTTACGGAACTACTTGCCATAGTATCAATGTTGCCAGCTTGGTCACAAATGAACATTCATTGAAGTTTGCACCATCTGTGTTTCGTATCCTTCACTTGCCTTTAATTTGTATTATTAAAAAATAGTGTAACGGAAATAGTTGTCGTTAATGAAAATAAGTCTTGATTGTATATTTTTAATTTATTTTTCACTGCTTAGCTATCTAAAAAAATATAAGCATTTTAATGTAAACTGATAATATATCATCAACTTCCGGCAGTGGTCTCTTGTTCACATACAAATAAATCCAATTAAAATAAAAAATTTAACAACACACATATATTTATTATTTTACATTTAAATAAATTTAAAAAACCCTCCCCCACATTTCGATAAAAAAACTTAATACCAAACCATGATTTTGTACTAATATATTTAAATATTAACCTTTAAACGCCCAGTGGTTTCCTTACGGGACCGCATATTTGCTATGTTCAATGCCCTACGGTCCCATACAGGAGTGCTTATGGTTCATTTCACAACCGGATTACATTAATTTGTAAAGTAAGTTCATGGAAGAATCTATTGTGCGGCGAAACATTACAAATATTGTCCTGCTAGGGTACTGAACGACGAAAATTCGCGATCCCGTATGGGACCACTGGGCTTTAAAGGTTAATTAATAGCCACAGTGGAACCTGCTTAGCGAACATATTTATGCAGAAAAATCTAACACGTAATGCGAATCACTTGTTAGGGTGAAACAATTTTTACTCACTTAAACTAATGAGTGATTGGCTAAAATCTCTAAGTATAGAAATCATTGTTTGATTAGCAAATTATGCACACACAGTTTTAACTATTTAGATATACAAATGAATCGCAATGCGAAGTTCCATTAAAATATATATTATTTTATTTAAAATATATTTTAAAATAACTTTTTTTTTGTATTTAAATATCAAACTTTTAGTTGCTACAGGAGGACATAAAACGTTTTCTGCCTTTTTAATTTAAAAAAATCAGACCTGAACCGCGTAATGTATTCCATAACATGCAAAGAAAAATACAAAATTTTTAGGATATTATTTAAAATGTAATGGTATCTTAGATCTCTTATTCATTAAAATACTCGTAATATCAGAACCTATTAAAAGATTAATTGATTAATTAAGTTAATTAACATTGATTTTAATTTATCAGAGGCAGTCGGCGAGCTTCGTTGCTAGGCTAGCAGCTAAAATTAAAGAGGTAATGAGATCCACGACTCATATTTAGCTTAAAGTTAATGGCTTGAGATCATCGACTTATGTTTAGCTTAAAATGTTTAGCTTAAGCCAATTTAGCTTTCAATGCTTACATACGCACAAACACGCTGAGCAATATCATCAATATGGGAAGGAAAAAATACGTTCATTGCATGTGCAGTGCAATGTTTTTATGAATATTGTGTTTTATTTTACACCTCACATCAAAAAATCTTCTAGAACTCAACATTCGCTTTAAAATCCCCACCCCATGCCATATACGCTCTTAATACACATCATATAGATAGACGCATTCCGTTATAAGGAAACTCTATCGTCGCCTCATAGCAAGACACACACATTGAATACACTACACGGTCGACATATATCAACGATTGCAAAAATCAATGCAACCTACGTTTATGTTCTCCTGCGGCAACACCAGCCTCGTAAAATGTAACTTTTGTGGCCGAAAATCACGGCTACAAACTGACAAAAAGTATTTCAAATGCTGATTGCAGCAGTTATATCACGAGATTAAAAAAAAGTAATAAAACATGTCACATGTGTGGCGGGCACTTGTTAGATCAGCGGTCGGGGAACCGGGGTAAATTACCCCAAATGGGGTAAAAATATGTTCTCTGGGGTAATAAGGAAATTTTTCTCGTTTGGTATTTCATAAAACTTACTATTTTCATGAAACTTTTTTGTTATTTTCCGTCTTAATTAATTCAATAAATAATGATTATTTAAGTATATAAATTGATTGTCTTCTTTTCAAAATGGGGTGAAGGGGTAATATCGACTTACGCAAAAATATTTTGGGGTAATGGTTAAAAAACTTCCCCGACCGCTGTGTTAGATGAATAACTATGCAACATCGTTGTGCCAGGGAATATTGAGGTTTCATAACAGCTACTATATGTGAAAAACACTTTATTCGACTGCCTCTCTGCATTGATTTTATTAAATTTATTTAACCTTTAAACGCCCAGTTGTCGAGTAACCATACGAGTCCGTATTACATACATTACATTATTCATGGTTCAATGCCTAGCAGGCCAATGTTTGTAATGGCTCGTCGCACAATAAATTCTTCCGTGAACTTACTTTAATACTGTTATTACTAATTAATGCAAACCGATTGTGAAATGAACCAAAAGCACTCCTGTATGGGACCGCAGGGCATTGAACATAGCAAATCTGCCGTCCCGTAATTCCTTACTGGGCGCTTAAAGGTTAATTGTCATTTTTTTATAAATATAAAAAATAATAATCTAGCGAGATTTAATAAAATTATCCTTTTCATTGGGACCTCGCTAAGCAATAACTAATAAATTCAAAAAATATGTTTTATAATGCTGATTACTTACTAACGGGTCCGCCAAATAACTTTTTTTTTTTGAAAATGGGGCGCAAAACATCGAGTGTAGCTTCGGCTGTGTGGCACGTAGCGCCGTTTTGTTGAAACCAAATGTTGCCAATATTCTCCTCTTCAATTTTTGTGAACAAAAATGGCCCGATAACGATCGCCATTGACTGTAACGGCCACTCCTTGCTCATTTTTGAAGAAAAATGGCCTGATTTTCAAAGTAATGTTGCAATATTTCCCAGCGTTGTTCAAGCGTATACACAACCATATTCGTTCAGCGAAAGGATATAACTAATTATCTGTCAAATCAAACATGAGCTAAGTGTTACCATTCACGAAATAAGCACTAGTTGAAAAAAAAAACGTTAGATGGCGGACCCTATATCTGAAACCATAGATTTGTCATGATGTATAAACACTGAAAAGAGTACAATCTATATTATAGTAATTCGCATTAACTAATAATTGGCTGCTTGCGCTCATTTCTCAGTTTTCATAAAGCTTTTAGCCAATCACACAATAACTTAATCGCATGAATTAATTGTTTAGCAAGTGTTTCCGATAAAGATACATTCATCATTCATATTTGTTAAGCAAGGTGCATCATTATATTTTAACCCTTTACGTGCGGATTAAGAATCCATAAAAAGCCACGAAATTAGTCAATAAAAAAAAATTGTTGAATATTTAAGGATGATTTTTTTATGTGTTTTGATTGCTCAGTGCTGCATTTATATTCAACTTCAGAACTAAATTAAATAAATCCATTAGTATTTTTAAAAAGGGCAAATTTGAAACATGTGTTGAATGACCCACAACTCTATACATATTGTAAAAAAAAAATTGACGAAGGAATGTCTTAATAAGAAACAAAATTGTATTCAATAAAGTATTCGGATAAATCCGCATCTCGTACTGAAGCGACATGTTTTTTTCATGGCGTGGGATAAATCCGCACCTCGCACTTAAGAGCAGTGCAAGTTGGTGTTGATATATCCGCACCTCGCACGTAAAGGATTAAATAGAACTAATTTAGTTATTTTTTAACAGAAAAAAATATTGTTTAGTAGTTGATTATTAATAAAATACATAAAATTAGAATAAATAAAAAAAAAACTAATTTAAAAATACATTTTTAAAATGGCGGTCCATCCTGAAGAACTGTGGGGCTGCAGTTTAAGTAAAGCGTTGTTTTATACCAACGTTATCAAATATGATGTGAAAAATACGTTCTATTGGAGTTCATAATATTAGAAAATATGTGTTGTTATGTTAAATGTTATAATATTAACAATTATTGCCAATAGTAGCCTCACTTTGACTCACGAGCCGCCATTAAATAATAAGCGTAATGATTTATTTTTCATGATTTTACAGAGAAAAATATTTTTAACTTTTTCATATCCAATTAATCAATATTTGTGGTAGACAAAAGTCATCTCATGAACACGGCGCTTACACATTATAATAGCATGAACATTAGGTCTTTATAGACATGTCGTGTTACCGAGGGTTCGTGTACTGACATTGCCGGATCAGCACTAAAAAATAAAGAGAATCTAAGCTATCCCTTCAAACATTGTAATGAACATATATGTCCTCGTGTGTTTGCTTTTATAAAAAGATGATCAGTTGTGCTATATCTGCTTTTTTCCATATGTCCACCGCAATATTTTTATCATAACTCTTTGCCAGATTCGCTCCTAAAGCCAACACAAGATAATTAAATGCTTGGAGCTTCCAGAAAGAAAGTGATAACACTCACCGGCAGTTTGAGAAAGTATGCTCCGTTAATATCTAAGTTATCCATAAAAAACATCACATTCTTATGATGAAAATGATGTCTATAATATCCAATAATAGTGAACCGTTTCACTAAAAAGAGGAATAATTCATTGTGTTTATTGTTTTGTAGTAAAGCATGCTCTTAGTTCATCACCATGTATCATTCATTTAAACTGGAATAATTATCATGGCGTAAAAATATTTGGAGTGCTTACAAGGGGTCAAGGAGGTGACGAGGTCATCGGTGGGGTCATCGCAGAGGTCAACCAGGCTGTCACCGAGGAGGGAGTGCCGCAGGGATCCGTCTTCGGCCGGGAGAACAAGAACATCAAACCACCTCCGAGATTTAAAAATAAAACATCAGCAGACAAAGAAGACGGAAAAGAGAAGACTACATCAATTGTTCAAGCTAAAGAGAATAATAAAGATAGTGGTGTATTAAAGATAGATAGGGTACATAGCTCTGGGTTGAAAGATAAGTTGTTTAAAGGGGATGTAAAGAGTCAATCTGCAAGTAAACAGGAAGGAAATGAATTGTATAAGGTTGTTAATAAAGACGATGGAAATCGTTTTAATTATGTGTCAAAAAGAGTGGAAAGGGGAAATATTTTTGGTAAACAAGATGGAGGTGGGTTGATAAAGGTAGTGAGTAAAGATGTTTGTAAAATTTCGCGGTTAAACGAGGATAATTGTATTGAAAATAAGGCGTTGAAAACTGATGGAAACGTCATTCATAATAAATCATTGATTAATAACGTTAGGTATGGAAAGATTCCCGTTGCAGTTAAAATAGTGAAAAATAGCAATTCAGTTTTAAAAGATGTTAACGAACTTAGAAATGATGATTTAAGTTGTGGTGTTAGAAAAGAAGACGAAGCTGCTGTTAAAAATGGGCAGGATAAGTGGAATGGTAGATTTAAAGTGGGGAAGATACCTGTAGCTACTTTTGGATTGAAAAACGATTTTAAAGATGACGGAATGAATAAGACAAAGCATTTTGGTGAGCGAGTTGTAGAGAAGGATGTTGGCAATTTTGTAAAAGATGTGATAAGTAGCAATGGAAGAGTTGTCAAAGGAAACACTGTTGTAGTCTTAAATTATAATAGAAAAATTAACCAGTGTGAAGCTGAACCTGTTTCGGGAAGTAAAAGTGAGGAAGAAAAATTACATCAAGAACCAATTGTCAAATTAAATAAAAAAGAAAAGAATTTTGATGTTAATAATTGGGGTGGTAAAGATTTTACTGAAAGGTTTGTGGAAAGAAAACGGGTGGATAAGGTCATTCAAGTGGAGGAAGAAATAAAAGTCGGACAAAAGGGTTGGAAGATCACCGGGACTGTTCAAAGACTTGGCAACAAATTCGAAAGCAAAGACAGTAATGTTGCTGGTGTCGATGTCCAGGTTGCAGGCAAGAGAGATGTTTGGAAGACTGTTTTGAAGCCGGCTGATAGAAAACGGACAAGAAGAGTCGAAGTTAGTCCTGTTAAAGAGGTAGAGTTGCCAGCTGTTACTGTTCCAGTGAGGATAAAGCAGTTTGATCCAAATAGAAAAAGAAAATTCTAACCTTAAACTTAGTTGTGTGACTTACTTATCTTGTTTCAGCTAAATTATTATTATCCAATATATTTATATGTTAGATATCTATTAATTTGTTTTTGTAGGCATAATATCACTCTCAGATAAAAGTAAGCTGTAACATATAAAGAAGCAAGAAGTACATTTTACAGAAACGATTTTCAAAACGTAAAGAGTTATATAAATATCTGCCAATTGGAATATATGGTCGTCGCAAACTGCCTCCACAAAATTGTGTCAGCCGCCATAGTTCCCGTCTCATTCAATGTCATCTTTGTGATTTCCGTACAAATTATATTAATAGTTCCCGATGGCCTTCCAGGAGTGCGAGAGCCCGGTGGACTGAAGAAAGAGCTAGCGTAGATATTATAGTTGATGCTCTCTGCGGCATCCAAGTACATGACCCAGACAGGTCCACATTCGTCTCTTAACCCAGAGCTCCGCAACCTTTTCTCATCTACGGCACACCAAAGTACTTCTTTGGATTCTACGGCACACCAAAGTTCTCACCTTGAATACCGCGGCACACCAAAAGCCAAAAATAGATATTAATTTGATCAATTTCACTTTTTTTAAGTTTATTTAGAACTTAATAAAGCAAGTACCTCGTTGTATGTCTATATAAATAGGCGATAGGCGCTGGAAGCTTGATGACCGTTGAAAAATTATTTATTTATAATATTGCCTTATTTGATCTCGGCACACCTGTATCGGCTTACGGCACACCAGTGTGCCGCGGCACACCGGTTGCGGAGCACTGTCTTAACCGACTGTTGTATGAAAACCTAATCCAATATAAATTAATCGTAATATTTTTTTTCTTCATCGAACATTATTGCAAAAGTAATTAAACTTAATATGACAGCCATCTGCTGTGATGTAAAGACAGAAAGACGTATTGTCTGCAAGTAATGAGTTAATAGTATATCTGCAAGATGGAGTTGGAGAATTTACACTGAACTAGAAAAGTAAGTGCTTATATTACAGATTCCTTCCACTTCTTTCCGTTCGCCGATTGAGAGGGCAATTATAATATTTATACATCTTATTTGTCAATGTAACAATTTATTACACTTGGATATTATTGTATTCTTCTTCGTAGTATCAAATCCGGTGGATTGGTTTGCAGCAACAGAATCTTGCATCTCGATCTCCATTCCTCTCGGTCCTCCGCAACCCTTTTCAGCTCAGCATAAGCGCTACAACTCAAACCCTCGAATACTTGCTGCAAATACTCCCGTCTAGGGCGCCCTCTATAGTTTCTACCCTCAACCATCCCCTCCACAATATCGTGAAGAAGACCATCGTGGCGCATGATGTGACCAATCCATCGGGCTCGCCTCTCTGAGATGGTTCTTATTAGTTGCCTATCTTCCTTGATTATCCTGAGAACCTCATTGTTCGTGACGTGGTCTCTCCAGGAAATTCCGAGAATTCTTCTGTACGACCACATCTCAAAGGCCTCTAGTCTTTTTTTATCACTTTCAGATAAGCACCATGTCTCACAGCCGTACATTAAGATGCTCCAAACAAGTGTTTTGGCAAGTTGCTTGCGGAACCCTAAAGAAATATTCTTTGACTCAAGATTTTTTGTTTTTTTATTGAAAGCTAGCCTTGCTTGATGTATGTGACTGTTGACTTCTCTTTTTGTTCTGCCATTTTTGAAGAGTAGTGACGTGCATTTCATTCTCGGTTACTTTTTATATTCATACAAATAAATAAACTGTTCCAATTTCAATACAATTATACAGTTCACTTAACAATTCTTGAACCAGATTGAATCTTCTATGCGTGTGCTTTACCAAACAATAACGGGTATAAAACTAGTAAACAATAAAAGAAAGGCTGATTGTGACTCTATAATTCGGCGTAAATTTGAGTAAAGTTCATTCTTCCGTTACAACCACAACCGCTGTCCATCTGAGCATTAAATATTTCCTTCCACAAGGTTTCTGAAACAGATATTCTTAAAATGATTAATTTGTTGTAGTGGAGACTACAGCAAAGTTTAGCTATCGATGTTATGTTATGATACAGCTGCTGGTGGCTAAATGCTGCAATTGATGATTTTTCTTCAATTAAATGCTTCTATATAGACGTATGGTAATAACTAGGTTAATTGCCTGACCTTTAAAATATTGATTTTGTACCCACCGCAGAATATAATAAAATATTTCAGTCTTATGGTGAATGTAAGCTTCTCCAGGGAAAAGTTACCACAGGAATAAAATATGTAGTAAAACTGTTAATTCAGGGTGGCGCAAAATTTATCATCCAACGGTAATCATATTTACATACGACCGACAGTCAGCAGGGATTAACTGATGCACTGTTTGCACTTTGTTCGGAAAAATGTGCAAGTCACCACAATTCGCTGTAGGGTCCTTCTGCTGAAGCTCAATGGCGCGGCCCGCCGTCTGCTTGATGTTTCTTCGTTCTCAGCGACATGAGCAGCTACTGCCGCAATATTTTTTATCTCTGTGGTTCCAGTTTGTCGGGTGGAGTAGCTAAGCGGCGGAATGTTTTACCAGTTGGTGCGACAAGATTATCAATTTTCAATTTTCAATTTTCAATTTCAATTTATTTTTTCTTTTAGAAACATTACAAATAACAATATTTAATTCATTTCTAAAACAGGATACAGGATAAATAACAATTTATAAATAACACAGTAATAATAGGATCATTTAAAAAGTCTCGGAGCCCGCTAAACAGAAGACTCCACGAAATTACTTTGATAAATAAATTCGTGGAGCTCATGTCGAAACTGGGCTTCTCTCAAGTGGAATATATCAATATTCGAGGCGATATCGTTGAACAGTCTGATCACTCTCCCAAGAGGCATAGTCCCATTATCGTATAAATAGAATGATAAACACCGCTCCGCCGACTGATTATTAGTCAAACAATCTACACATCTATTCCACGCTCTTGCGGAGTATACCTGCTCGTCTGTTTAGTTCACAAATGTTCAGTTTTGATTGACGTACGACGCCATTTGGAAAAATTATAATCTTCCGATAGGGTGATTCATTTTGCGCATCCGTAGAATCTTCATATTTTTCTCGCCTCCATTTTCGTGTAGGCTAAGTAATGTGCTAAAATTTTTTGGAAGATTAAATTACCTGTTAATAAATTGGCAGCCTAAGCCCCGTGGGTCACATCTGTGGTGGTCATACGCTCCATCTTAGGAGCGGATATGTTAAAGAGAAAGATTTGTAAACTTTCTATTGTACGACTTAATATTTTACAGTATTTTCTATTTTAGTTTATTTACAAATTGTAAAAATGTTTTTGTTTTTTACTGCCCTCTGTATTTAATATTGGATAAGTGAAATAAATGAAAATGCGACATCAATATTATTATTTTTACTTAACATAGATATAACATATTACGAGGGATTAGTTGAGGCTAAATGTGCTCGGCTGTAATGCCAACCATTGTGAGTTTGGTCCAATACAAATTAAGAAAATAAATGGAATATTGAAGACCCTGACAAATTGTTAGAACAAACAAAACATTTCGAGACAATGTTTTTTTTTAAATATATTTTATTTGAATATCACATTCTAATTTAAGTAAGTAAATATTTCATTCCTTGGATACAAAATATTTAAATTAGCTAATATTAACTCCTAAGTACTTTCTTATTTTTGTCAGTCGAACAGACTGCTTACTTTGGGGTCCTCGATGTTTTTGTATGTTCTAATTTATTCAATACTTTTCTTACAAACATTGTTTCTTTGTCATTTTGTGTTGAATCGCCTCTTAGGACTACATGGTCCAGGCCTCAAAAGCATCGGGCTAATCATACGATGTAATTAAAATGTTATAAGAGGATTGATTGTATGTCAGTTTCGTAAAATAATTTTTGCTCTGGGATATCGAAATATGAATAGAAAAACCTTGGCCTCACTACAGTTGCGTCCTCCATACTCCATTCTTTCTGTGGTGGCCTATTGTTCATAAAAGTAGCGGATATAACAAAAAATAGATGAAGGTGAGTAAAAACGGATTTATTTTGATAATGTAGATAGAGTACAGAAATTGAAAGACAGTAAATTTATTTATTTATTTATTTATATATTAATATATTTACAGAATCGAAATTCCATTTTTTTTTTTACAAATATTCAGAAAAATAAGTATACATAACTATACAAAAAAAAATAGAGAAAAAAAAAATACACAAAAGAATAAGAAGATGACACGTGTCAAGGATCACAGAGATCAAGGAGAACAATACCATCGACAAAAGAGGAAAAGGATGTAAGAAAAGGATCGAGGTATGCTGGTAGGCCATTTAGGAGCGACATTGCCGTTGAATCAAATTGAGTGCTTGAAGCTCCACAAGCGTCGACTGGGATCAAAAACAATGGATGGCTACGAGCACGGGTGTACCTATCTGGAACATAGAAGTTAAAACATTCAAGAATCCCAGGGTTGTGAATTGAACCGCGAAGAAGAAGGAATGAATGTTTGAGTGCAGCAATTTTCCTCCGGGACTCTAGCGAATGGAAAGAAAGCATCCCTAGAAGAAAAAGATTTGGGTAATGTTCGGAATTAAGTGAATTGAATGGATTGTTGCCGTTAATATAAAATAAAAGACGTGGGAGAATTTTTTTTTGAATATTTTTCAGCATGAAAGTGTATTTGGATTTATTGGGATTCCAAACTAAGCTCCCATATTCCAGAACAGATAAAACAAGTGAAGAATAGAGAGTTCGAAAAATTAGAGGGTTATGAAATTGACTAGCCTGGCGGTTGATGAATCCGAGAAGTTTATTGGCGCGTGAAGTTAAATTGATTATGTGAGTATGGAAAGTAAATAATGAATCGTAGGTTATACCTAGATCCTTGACAACTGCTACTCTGTCGAGCAATGTTCCAGATAAGTAGTATTTGGACAGAATAGGATTTTTAGAACGGGAGAAAGAGATAACGTTACATTTGTTGATACTAAACGTGAGTTTATTTAAGGCAACCCAGTTTGATACACTATTAAGATCAGATTGCAGATTGTGTATATCTTCGTTGGAGGAAATGGAAGAGAAGATTTTAAGATCATCAGCGAATAATAGGCAAGAGGAGTGGGTAATACAATTAACAATATCATTGAAGAACACAAGAAATAGAAGGGGACCTAAGACAGAGCCTTGAGGTACTCCAGAATATGCAGAGAATGGGAGAGATTCATATCCACCGTAGTCTACAAATTGTTTACGATGGGAAAAGTAAGAAGAGAAGAATTTAATAAGCATAGAAGAGGCACCGAAAGCGCTCAGTTTACTAAGAAGTAAGTCGTGATTAACACGATCGAAAGCTTTGGAAATATCGGTATAAATTGAGTCCATCTGGCAGCTAGGCTTGGTGATAAGTGAATGTGCGATAAATCTATTATATGCTAACAGGTAAGTAACTGTAGATTTACCACAACGAAAACCGTGTTGTCTATCTGAAAGACGGCAGTCAATCTGTCTCGAAAGGGAGCGGTGAATTAATATTTCCAATAACTTAGCGGGAGAAGACAGAAGGGCGATAGGCCTGTAATTACTGATATCATCCAAAGATCCTTTCTTATGGACCGGACGTATTCTCGTTGTTCCCCATACAGACGGGTATGCACTGGTGCGATAGCAGAGATTAAAAATATATCCCAAAGGCTCGAGTAACGCGGCAGAGCATCCCTTAAGTACGAAGGACGGGACTCCATCCGGGCCGAAGGAGGACTTTGGAAGAAGTTTACGAAAAGCGAACTCCATATCAGTTGAGTTGATATCATAGAGTTGAAGATTACTAGAGGCAGATGGGAGATATAGAGAGTGATTAAGCTTGGGTGGCACAGAGTCACAGAGTAAAGACTCTCGTACATTAAAGTGATACACTTTTGAAAGGTAAGTAAAAGAAAATGTTACTTCCATTCAACATAAAAATATGTTTCCCATTTACAAACTATGGACAATTTTTCTATTTTATGTCAATAGCAAAAAAATACATAGACTTTTTTCGAATATTTTTGTTTACTTAATGAAACCAACAATAGTGGTGTAATTTTTTTATATAACCTAACCATCGAGCGGCAAAAAAAGCTGACAGTTTTCGTCGATGTTTTGATTTAAAAGTTAATATTACCTGCATTATATCACAAAACAACCTAATTAACATCAGTAAACGTATACAAATAAATACATTTCCCTTTAACCTCTCCTCCCCGGTGATGTCTATCGACTACACATTGCTTCTAATAACTTAAATATCTCTGTAAACATAATACACACAGGGTTCAGATTTTAGGTATTCCTCCTTAATACATTTACGTATTGAAAAAAATAAATATTTATAATAATAGGCACTCATCGGGAGCAGGAAATATTTTTCTAAAATCCGGAATAAATTCACCACTACAATCAAGACGCATCCACTGTCATGAATCATTCGACCTTCCGGAAGCGTGTGCGAAAATAAAATTAAAAAATACACAGATGCGGCGGCATCTATACTCCTCACTCTCGCTGACGTACTAATATGAGTGAGCGAGACGGGAAACCTCAGTTGGTCGCCTAGTTCGAAATTATATCTATGAGGGTCGGCACATGGATATATAGACAGGCTAAGTAATGTTAGTATCTCTCGGAAGTTCACGCGAGAAGGTGCGTCTGGCCGTTTGAGGTCTTCGTCTGATGTTTTTCATGTTTTTAGCTATTAAATGTCAATTATTACAGCTTATTGACATCAACTATTGTAAAATTAAGCGATATCTTTGATTATTTTAATTTTTTCGAATTTCTACTCATTTTATTCACTTTAAATCAGAATGTGTAATGAGTTGACACCATCGGAACGCGCGGAAGTTTTAAGCATAGTAAAGCGAGGGTTAACAGACACTTTTTCTATTTTATGTCAATAATAACATAAAATATATGTTTAATGATTTATTTCTAATATTTTTTTGTATTTATTGAAACCAACAATAATGGTGTTTCTTTTTAACTAACCGAACCATTAGAAATATTTGCATCAGACAAAACCCAAATTTACCTGCGACAGTAATTCACTTAACCATTTAAAGCTTAAAAATGGTGCAAAGATAAATTATTTTTAAACTAACATTGTTTAACAGGGGTTTTTAATTGACAATTATAATAATATAATTGTGACTTTATTTTAATGAAAAAATAAAACTAATAAATTGAATAAATAATAAATTCTACCAATAGCAAATATAAATCATTGTGAAGTAAGGTTACAAAGGCACGAACTTCTCCGCAGTTAGCCAGATGACATCCGAGAAGTATATAGAGAGAACATCGGTATACATCAAACTGCAACAAGGTTATAGACAAATATAGACAGGCAGTAACTAAATAAATATAAATAAAATAATTAATGGAGAGACAAATAAATTTCAAATAAACTAACAATAACAAACAAATATATGCACATCAGCAAACCATATAAATATGCTTCATATGTGCCCTACACCCAAACGGTTTATTTGAATAAATACCTCTATTCAATAACATATACACATCTTAACTAATGTAATATCTTCTTCTTCGTAGTATCAATCCGGTGGATTGGTTTGCAGCAACAGAATCTTGCATCTCGATTTCAATTCCTCTAGGTCCTCCGCAACCCTTTTCAGCTCAGCATAAGCGCTACAATTCATGTCCTCAAATACTTGCTGCAAATACTCCCGTCTAGGGCACCCTCTATAGTTTCTACCCTCAACCATCCCCTCCACAATATCGTGAAGAAGACCATCGTGGCGCATGATGTGACCAATCCATCGGGCTCGCCTCTCTGAGATGGTTCTTATTAGTTGCCTATCTTCCTTGATTATCCTGAGAACCTCATTGTTCGTGACGTGGTCTCTCCAGGAAATTCCAAGAATTCTTCTGTACGACCACATCTCAAAGGCCTCTGGTCTTTTTTTATCACTTTCAGATAAGCACCATGTCTCACAGCCGTACATTAAGATGCTCCAAACAAGTGTTTTGGCAAGTTGCTTGCGGAACCCTAAAGAAATATTCTTTGACTCAAGATTTTTTGTTTTTTTATTGAAAGCTAGCCTTGCTTGATGTATGTGACTGTTGACGTCTCTTTTTGTTCTGCCATCCCAGGTGATCGTTCTTCCAAGGTATACAAATTCTTTTGCATCTATAGAAAACAAAATAAAATGTCAGAATTCAAATCAATTTTTTTTCAGAATTTAAATCAAGTTTGGTCGATATAGAAATGTAAAAAAAAATATTTACAGGTTTTATTAGGTTAAGTTAGGTTAGGTCGCATTGGTTCAATATAACTGTGTGGAACATGGGAAATACGAGTTACATATATTTTTATTGTTGCATACTTCATGTATTTCATGACACATGTACAGTGAATGTTTCTAAATTAAAACATCTTTCCACATAAATTATGATTAAAGAAAAAAATAATGTCATGTATAGGGTCCGCTATCTAACGTTTTTTTTCCAACTAGTGCTTATTTTGTGATTGGTAACACTTAGCTCATGTCTGATTTGACAGATAATTAGTTTTATCCTTCCGCTGAACGAAAATGGTTGTGTATACGCTTGAACAACGCTGGAAAATATTGCGACATTACTTTGAAAATCAAGTAATTTTTCTTCGAAAATGAGCAAGGAGTGGCCGTTACAGTCAATGGCGATCGTTATCGGGCCATTTTTGTTCACAAAAATTGAAGAGGAGGATATTGGCAACATTTGGTTTCAACAGGACGGCGCTACGTGCCACACAGCCGAAGCTACACTCGATGTTTTGCGCCCCATTTAAAAAAAAAAAAGTTATTTGGCGGACCCTTTAGAAGATAATGTTCTTCCGTAATATTGAGTGTTACGTACTTTATATAATTATAATTGTGCTTCTTTGGATCTGGCCCAACAACACTTAAGTATGCTTCAGCAGAAATTTGATCAGTATTTTTATTCCTTTAATACGGAACAATACGATTGGATTCGAAATCCTTTTGCAACTAATGCAATAATTTCTACGGAAGCACTGCCTCTACAATTTCGAGAGGAATTTACAGATTTAAGTAATGATATGACTTTTAAACTTCACTTATCCGAAGTTCCATTAGATGTGTTCTGGATAAACGTTAAAAAAAATATCCTCGCATTTCCGACAAAGCAATCTTAACACTACTTTCATTTCCTTGAGCAAAAACTTCGGGTTGCGCTGTCAAAAATCGAGCAGAATATAAATCATTTGTGTTTATTGAAACAAGCGCAGGTGTAACATTAGTTTAGTTAGCTTCTGATTTAATAATAAGATTTTACACCCAATTCACGCCTCCGCCAGGGATACAGAAAAGAGGACGATCTGATCTGTGCCCGCCCTACTGGGACCAGAAGCCACCTTACAAAGTCAACAGCCCACTCCCGTTTATCCAACGACTTCCCGAACGCCAGCCCTCATATGACGAAGCCTCAACGAGCGGCAACCCTGCACTGGGCGAAGGAAAACGAGAAGAGAGTCTGAATTAATTCAGTGATGTGTGACTTGTGTGCCCAGTGTCAGATTGGGAAACATTGTTTTGGGATACCGTGAAGCATCCGCCACGAAGACCTCCCGAAGTGACTTTGAAGAACTTGTGTTCAGTGTTTGTTTGTGAAACATTGTTCAGGGAGTTCATGAAGCGCCCGCCCCGAAGACCTCCCGTAGTGACTTTTAAGAACTCCCCACATGCCGCCTAAAGGTTGAGGCGTACGATGGGTTATTTAAGTTAAGGCCTAGTCATATTGCATTGTAATTGTTTTTTTTTATTCCAGTAGAATGTTTCTTTTAATTAATTATTTTTAAATGTTTTGATTTTCAAGTAATTTGTACTTTTTGGGCGTTATTTTAAGGCCTTCGCCATCTGTCCAGACGACTGGCCATTGATTGTCATAATAAAGTATAATTTTGTATTTGTATTTTTTATGTTTTTTTTTGTAATATTTTGTAAAATGTTGATTGTGTTAATTTGTGTAATGTTGAAATACATATGTGAGCATATCGACAAGAAAGCTTAAGATCGTTTATCGCGGTTTTCTGTCTCTGAAGGGAGGGCAGATGACATCAGCATGATGTAGTCCTTGCTTACTGTTACCGAAAACCTCGACAGACTTGATTTCGTCTTGTATTTTTGTCGCTCGCCACACCTTTATGTATGTGGCCACACTGGGGCGAGTTACATAGTTTGGCCACCAGCGGCGCTGCTGACCACGCGCACGCCACGGAAGTGTGGACACAGTCAGTGGGTTCCCAGCCTTAAGCGTGACAAGGTTCGCGTTGCGACCGCACGGCATCATACCGCGTGGTCACAAAGCTTGTAATTTTTTTATCGTGGAAAATATAATCTGTCCTTCAAAAAATAAAGTCTTTGTCTGCTGCCCTGCTCCTCATCCTGCCTCACGCGATGTAATATCAACCCTCTTCTTTTGAGAGGAGGATGTTATTATGAATACTTTTTAAATAAAAAACTAAAAATTATTGTAATAACGTTCAACAGTGAAAGATTTTAATAATTTGTATACTAGCAAAATCAAGCGATTAGGAGTGAAAGCTTTTACTAAAACACTAGCGACATCTAGCTTTCAACAGTGAAAGCTTTTACTAAAACACTAGCGACATCTAGCTTTTAACAGTGAAAGCTTTAACTTATTTGTATACTAGCGAAATCTAGCGTTTATGAGTGAAAGTTTGTACTAAATTTCTATACTAGCGACATCTAGCGTTAGACAGTGAAAGCTTTAAATAATTTGTAAACTGGCGACATCTAGCGTTCAACAGTGAAAACTTTAACTTAGTTGTATACAAGCGACATCAAAAGTTCAACAGTGAAAGCTTTTACTAGCGACATCCAGCGTTCAACAGTGAAAGCTTTTACTAGCGACATCTAGCGTCCAATAGTAAAAGCTTTTACTAGCGACATCTAGCGTTCGACAGTGAAAGCTTTTACTAGCAAAATCTAGCGTTCGAGAGTGAAAGCTTTTACTAAAATACTAGCGACATCTAGCTTTCAACAGTGAAAGCTTTTACCAATTTGTATACTAGCAACATCTAGTTCAAGAGTGAAAGCTTGTACTAAATTTGTATACTAGCAACATCAAGCGTTCAACAGTGAAAGCTTTTACTATCGACATCTAGCGTTCAACAGTGAAAGCTTTTACTAGCGACATCTAGCGTTCGACAGTGAAAGCTTTCACTAGCGACATATAGCGTTCGACACTGAAAGCTTTTACTAATTTGTATACAAGTGACACCTAGCGTTCAACAGTGAAAGCTTTTACTAGCGACATCTAGCGTTCGACAGTGAAAGCTTTCACTAGCGACATCTAGCGTTCGACAGTGAAAGCTTTTACTAGCGACATCTACCGTTCGACAGTGAAAGCTTTTACTAATTTGTATACTAGTGACACCTAGCGTTGAACAGTGAAAGCTTTAACCAGCGACATCTAGCGTTCAACAGTGAAAGCTTTTACTAGAGACATCTAGCGTTGAACAGTGAAAGCTTTAACCAGCGATATCTAGCGTTCAACAGTGAAAGCTTTTACTAGAGACATCTAGCGTTCAACAGTGAAAGCTTTTACTAGCGACATCTACCGTTCGACACTAAAAGCTTTTACTAGCGACATCTACCGTTCGACACTGAAAGCTTTTACTAATTTGTATACTAGTGACACCTAGCGTTGAACAGTGAAAGCTTTAACCAGCGACATCTAGCGTTCAACAGTGAAAGCTTTTACTAGAGACATCTAGCGTTGAACAGTGAAAGCTTTAACCAGCGATATCTAGCGTTCAACAGTGAAAGCTTTTACTAGAGACATCTAGCGTTCGACAGTGAAAGCTTTTACTAGCGACATCTACCGTTCGACACTAAAAGCTTTTACTAGCGACATCTACCGTTCGACACTGAAAGCTTTTACTAGCGACATCTACCGTTCGACACTGAAAGCTTTTACTAATTTGTATACAAGTGACACCTAGCGTTCAACAGTGAAAGCTTTAACTAGCGACATCTAGCGTTCAACAGTGAAAGCTTTTACTAGCGACATCTAGCGTTCAACCGTGAAAGCTTTTACAAGCGACATCTTGCGTTCAACATTGAAAGCTTTTACTAGCGACATCTAGCGTTACACACTGAAAGCTTTTACTAGCGACAACTACCGTTCGACAGTGAAAGCTTTTACTAATTTGTATACTAGCGACATCTAGCGTTCAACAGTAAAAGCTTTTACTAGCGACATCTAGCGTTCAACAGTGCAAGCTTTGACTAGCAACATCTAGCATTCAACAGTGAAAGGTTTTACTAACGACATCTTCCGTTCGACAGTGAAAGCTTTTACTAATTTGTTTACTCGTAACATCTAGCGTTCAACAGTGAAAACTTTTACCAGCGACATCTAGCGTTCAACAATGAAAGCTTTTACTTGCGACATCTAGCGTTTGACAGTGAAAGCTTTTACTAGCGACATCTACCGTTCGACAATGAAAGCTTTCACTAATTTGTATACAAGTGACACCTAGCGTTCAACAGTGAAAGCTTTTACTAGCGACATCTAGCGTTCGACAGTGAAAGCTTTTACTAGCGACATCTAGCGTTCGACAGTGAAAGCTTTTACTAATTTGTATACAAGTGACACCTAGCGTTCAACAGTGAAAGCTTTTACTAGCGACATCTAGCGTTCGACAGTGAAAGCTTTTACTAGCGACATCTAGCGTTCGACAGTGAAAGCTTTCACTAGCGACATCTAGCGCTCGAGAGTGAAAGCTTTTACTAGCGACATCTAGCCTTCGACAGTGAAATTTTTTACTAGCGACATCTAGCGTTCAACAGTGAAAGCTTTTACTAGCGACATTTACCGTTCAACAGTGAAAGCTTTTACTAATTTGTATACTAGCTCCATCTAATGTTCAACAGTGAAAGCTTTTACTAGCGAAATCTAGCGTTCGAGAGAGAAAGATTTTACTAGCGACATCTAGCGTTCGACAGTGAAAGCTTTTACTAATTTGTATATAAGCGACATCTAGCGTTCAAGAGTGAAAGGCTTTTATTATTTTTTAATCAAGGGTTTTGTGATTTATTAGCTCCTGAAGTGCTATTTATTCTGCTCCCTCCTTCACTTCTAAGGGTTCTCTACCAATTTCAGCACCCGAATCAAACTACCACACGAGACCATTATCGCCTGTCAGGCTAGCTGAGTTGCTCAGTAGAGAGAATTGCGATTCCCTCTTCACATGTAAAGGGCCTCTACCAAGTGCAGCACTCGGACCAAACTGACTCACCAGACCTATTTTCGCCTGTGAGTACAGCAGAGTAACTCGAAAGAGAGAATGGCAATTGAAAAGGCTCATCGATGCACGACGGTGGAAATGATGGAGGCAGAGATAGGTGTCCTACGGAACAAGCAAGTCGCGAGTCCTGATTTTAATCTGATCTGTGCCCGCCCCACTGGGACCAGAAGCCACCTAACACAGTCAACAGCCCACTCCCGTTTATCCAACGACTTCCTGAACGCCAGCCCTCATATGACGAAGCCTCAACGAGTGGCAACCCTGCACTGGGCGAAGGAAAACATGCGCGATCAGACAGTTCTGAGCATCCGCGGAGCCAAGAATCACCGAAGATAACGGAGGAAAATCGGCCGCCGCCGACAGAGAGGCAGGGCAAGGATCTTCTGCCCCAGCAAGTGCTGGTGACTCAGGAAGATCGGCTGCCACTGACAGAGAGTCTGAATAAATTCAGTGATGTGTGACTTGTGTGCCCAGGGTCAGATTGGAAAACATTGTTTTGGGATACCGTGAAGCATGCGCCAAGAAGACCTCCCGAAGTGACTTTGAAGAACTTGTGTTCAGTGTTTGTTTGTGAAACATTGTTCAGGGAGTTCATGAAGCGCCCGCCCCGAAGACCTCCCGTAGTGACTTTTAAGAACTCCCCACATGCCGCCTAAAGGTTGAGGCGTACGATGGGTTATTTAAGTTAAGGCCTAGTCATAGTGCATTGTAATTGTTTTTTTTTATTCCAGTAGAATGTTTCTTTTAATTTTTTTTTTAAATGTTTTTATTTTCAAGTAATTTCTACTTTTTGGGCGTTATTTTCTTAATTGGCCCGGTGGCCGAGCGGTATAATTACCTGGGCAAAATGGTTGGTTCCAAAGGTCCGCGGCTCGCATCCCGCTCCCGCCGATATTTTTTCTGAATGAATTGACTCGTTTAAGGATTTTTATGTATAGTATATGTATATTTAATTGCTTATAATATTGTAATATAGTCAATGATCTATAAAAGTAGATTAGAATATTGAAATAATAAAATAATATTCTAATAAATAATTTAAAATATCCATACAATTGTTTATGTATTTATTTTTATGAATGGATATTTTCTATGTATATTTTTTTAATCAAACATTCAAAATGGTCTTTATTTCTTTGTTCAGTAACAAGGTTTGGCAGAAAGTTAAATCAATTGGAAGTAAACAAAATTAATCGGCAGTAAACTAAATAAATTGGCAGTTTCCACTGTGTCAGTATGAATGTGGTCAGTTTCAAAATTTAAATAGCAGTAATATATCCAATATTGTTTAAAATTAATAAAATGATTAACCGATAAAATAGATACTTAACCTTACCAAGTATTAATTACTATTAATTAATTATTTCCTGCTAATTTATTTATTTTATTCTGCCGATTGATATTTTTCTACTGTCTAATGATTATTTAATTACTTAACTTTTTAGGTATTTATTGCTAACCGTTTACTAAATAAATAAGTGTCCATTAAATAAATTAAATACTCACAAAAAAAAATATTTACCATTTTAAATGATTACTTAACCTATTCCCATATAATGGTTTCAAGTAGATTGTTATATTCTTATTTTACATATACAGGCGGACCTCGACTTTCGTGCATTCGTCTTTCGTACAATTCGCTATTTCGTACATTTTTAAAAATTATATATATATTTTTTTGCGAAAATTCAAAAATGTTTTGTTTTCGTGCAGTTGTTTCCCTGTCGTACTATGTAATTAATATGAAAGAGGTCCGTACTGTGAATAATGTTACGTTCTGTTCCCACTTATGCATTAACACACGGGCGCGACCGATTCCGAACGTGCGTTTG
This sequence comes from Glossosoma conforme, assembly GCA_022606575.1. Lineage (NCBI taxonomy): Eukaryota > Metazoa > Arthropoda > Insecta > Trichoptera > Glossosomatidae > Glossosoma > Glossosoma conforme. The sequence continues at coordinate 109,525 of JAGTXR010000423.1, read as the reverse complement.
TATGTACTAATTTGTACACAGTCCCGTCTGACCTCGATACGTTTAGTCTTGCGTATCGAGGTCAGACCAGCCCACGTACAGGTACATTTTTATGCGAGTTTTGTTTTAAATATTTCCAACCCATTTTAACATGAGTGAGAAACGAAGAAAATGCGAAGTAGATATTGCCAAAAAAAAATCAAGAACCCATAAACTTCATACAATAGAAACGAAGATGGATATAATAAAACGGTCTGAAAATGGAGAGTCTTATGCTTCAATCGGCCGTTCATACGATATAAGAAGGTCTACGATATGTTCGATATTAAAGAATAAAGATAAAATTAAAGAATATGTATAAAAAAAATGGAAATATAACATCAAAAAATATTTCCAAAACACACGGCATAGTGATGGATGAAATGGAGAAATCTTTGTGTGATTGGATAAATAATCAAAATCAAGAAACATCCCTATGAGTACTTCAATGATTCAAGCTAAGACACTTGGTTTGCATAAAGATTGGAAGGCTAGACTAAACGAAGATTCTAACACGGTGTTTCATGCAAGTAACGGCTGGTTTTCAAAATTTAAAACAAGGTATTTTTTACACAATATTAAATTCACTGGATAATCAGCTGATGCGGATGAAGATGCTGCAAAAGGCTTTATTTCGTCATTGTCAAATTCAATACAACGTGTCTCATATAATTCATGAACCAAACGGTGATAGCTACGCTTAAACGATATTATAAGCGGTCGATAATGAATCAGGCCATCAAGGCAACTGACATGGAAGGTGGGCCCACATTAAAAGATTTCTGGAAGAATTATAACATATGGAACGCAATAAACAATATTGGAGACGCATGGTCTGAAATAAAAGAGTCAACAATGAAAGGTTCGTGGAAGCAACTATGCCCACAAATGATGAGTGATTTCATAAATTTTGTTGAAACCTCGGAAAAGATCACACTTGAAATAGTTCACCTAATGAACGAACTAAACCTAGATGTTAACAGTGAAGATTTTAATGAGATGATTGAATCTCAAGAGAACGAAAATAGTATATAAATTGAAAGTGAGGAAGAAGAACCAGAAAAAATCATCAAGACCTTAACAATAAAAAACATGAACGAAGCTTTAACGCATCTCGAGACATTTTTGAATATAAGGGAAAAATGTGATCCCAATGGAGAACGCATATCTCAAGTGCGTAGGGCGATCCATCATAGTACTGCATGTTACAGAACTCTCTACGAAGAAAAGTAAAAAAGGAGTAAAATACTATTAACCCTTGACAAGTTTATTAAGGCCGACCCCCTACAAGATGGACTGACGATATAAGAAGAATAGCGAGGGTGACCTGGATGCGGAAGGCAGAGGATCGAAGAGGATGGAGACTAATGCGGGAGGCCTACGTTCAACAGTGGACGGACACAGGCTGCTGCTGATGATGATGATGATCCCTCTACTTTCGGACATTTAACTTTCGTACACATTTTCAGGAACCAATCATGTACGAAAGTCGAGGTCCGCCTGTACTTTATTAAATGTTCTGATGATAGTTTTTTTTATGTAAACACATACAGGAGAATACCGACAGATGGTGATAGTAATTCTAAAGTCTCATCTGTGGAATTAAATGACGCTTATCATGGTGTATATGGCTAAACACTGCATGTGGAGTGTTGATCCGCCAACGTCATAGACTACAGCCCGAGATTCACGCATCATCCTTTATTATTACAGAAATTTACTATGAATGGTCTTCACGGGATGACTTTCGTTTACCACCAATTTTAATTAATAGGCTATGACTGACATTTTACGGGTGATGGATCAAATTCACACCAACCGGGAGTATTTAAGAGCTCAGAAATTGATTAAAAATCCTTTTTTTTTTAATCTCCGTCGGGGATCGAACCCACGACCATTGGCTTGCAAAGCAAACGCTTTGATCATTGAGCTATGACCGCCGGCAAGTTATGACTAATTAAAATTACAATAAAAACAAATTTAATATGTTTTAATAAATTATTTATTTAAATGTTTTATTTCACATTTATTTTTAAGTGATTACACACGTTTCAACTCCAAGGAGTCTACACACGCAATCGATTAACTCTAAATTGACAGTAAATTATATAGGTCCCTAATCCTTAACTTAAAAAACTCCTCCTAAAATTTTCTTCTGACCAGCTACCTGACCAAAGCAGGCATCCCAACGCTTCCGCAGCCGGCCTACAGCCCAGATGTGCCCCCCCCGGACTTCTTTTTGTTTCCTCGCCTGAAAAGACCGATGAAAGGCAAGCATTTTGAGACGACGGAGGGGATCCAAACAGCTTGCACCGCGGCTCTAAAGGCTTTTCCGTAGAACGCCTTCAGCGACGCCTTCAATGCTTGGAAATCGCGCTGGCAGCGCTGCATCGACGCAGAAGGAGCCTACTTTGAGAGTTTTTAAAGAATTGTAACGATTGGCTCAATGTTTTTTTTTAAACCGATTCAGTCCTCTTATTTTCCGGACAAACCGTGAAAGTATTTTAATATTTATACAAAAAAAACTCTGACGTCCATAAATTGGAGGTTAGATGTAAGAGTGCCATTATTTATGATATTCATCAATTGTGTGTTTTATTCAAATTATTCCAACGGCCACACTATGTCTTCTATCCACTTCAGGAAATGATAGACTCTTGTGTACACACTCGGAGAGTTTCTGTAGCCGCAGAAGCGGCCAAAGGAGGTGACCCCCACAACGACGTGTAAAGGAAATCTTTCTTTACAGTCAATATCCTAGAAAAAAAATAGAAATATAAACATAAAAATACGCTGTAAAAATAATGTAAGGTAAGCACACTACTAATAACTAAAGTTCAGGGTTCTTCGTCTTCGTGGTATCAGCCCAGTGGATTGGTTTGCAGCAAAAAAATCTTGCATCTCATCATACTTGAGATGTTATCATTTATTGCTGAAACATGAGATCGACAGGCGTATACAACTGGGAGGGGCAGCATTTGGAAAACTAAAGTACGTTTTTAAAGCGAAAATTCCGCAATGTCTTAAAACTAAGGCGTTTAACCAATGCATCCTCCCTGTATTAACTTATGGCGCAGAGACGTGGAATCTGACAGCAAGTCTTACCCATAAAATAAAAGTCACCCAGCGTGCTATGGAGAGATCCATGCTCGGAGTGTCGTTAAAAGATAGAATCCGAAACGAGGAAATACGCAGAAGAACTCAAGTAGCGGATGCTACCCAACGAATCGGTACACTCAAGTGGCAATGGGCAGCACATATCTGTCTAAGAGACGATGGTCCATGGGGAAGAAAAGTATTGGAATGGCGCCCAAGAACTGGTAAATGAAGCATTGGCCGACCCTCTACAAGATGGACTGACGATATAAGAAGAATAGCGGGAGTGACTTGGATGCGGAAGGCGGAGGATCGAAGAGGATGGAGACTCTTGCGGGAGGCCTACGTTCAACAGTGGACGGACACATGCTGATGATGATAAACGTTCATCTCCATTTGGTGAGCATTTACTATCTCCAGGACAATAGAGTGCCCTAACCAACTTGACTTGATGAGGTTAACTGGGTGTGTTAGCTTTTTCCGGCCAACATTCGGCCCCTGTTTATATTACAACACGAGAAGGAGATAGATCAGGATATTCCTTTCATCGAACCTGTGACCATAAGGCATTTCTCAGAGTCCTCCAGTACTTTTAGGGGGTAATGTCTAATGTATGTGCTTACATAAATAGGCATATATTTTCAAGGCTCATGTGTCAAAGTGTGATTCCAAGATTTGCAGAACATGGGGGTAATAAAAGTACTGTATAGGCAGCGCTTTGTTTTATGGAGTTGGTTGAAAGTCGCCCAGCTGCTAATGTCAACTTGACAAGACGGCATCTATAGTATCCGAGGCTGAGTTGCTGCTTACCTTAGGCACGTATTGTAGTGGACCTCCAGAGTCACCTTGGCATGTATCCCTTCCTCCATTTAGCAGATCTCCGGCGCACAGCTGACTTGGGAGGATTCCCTTGGTCAATTGACCTCCTCTCTTCATAGTTGACTGAAAATAAAAATAAACATTCCATTAAAAAAGATAATAAGAAGAAATAAAAATCCCAGCTAATTTTCACCCATTTTCTAATCTTTGATACTGTCATGTAGACAGTAGGTCATCTGTCGATACGTTACCTTCCGCATCCATCACATCGGTATTTCACTGACAGAAAATTCTACTTCTATTCTTCTTCGTAGTATCAATCCGGTGGATTGGTTTGCCGCAACAGAATCTTGCATCTCGATCTCCATTCCTCTCGGTCCTCCGCAACCCTTTTCAGCTCAGCATAAGCGCTACAATTCATGTCTTCGAATACTTGCTGTAAATACTCCCGTCTAGGGCGCCCTCTACAGTTTCTACCCTCAACCATCCCCTCCACAATATCGTGAAGAAGACCATCGTGCCGCATGATGTGACCAATCCATCGGGCTCGCCTCTCTGAGATGGTTCTTATTAGGTGCCTATCTTTCTTGATTATCCTGAGAACCTCATTGTTCGTGACGTGGTCTCTCCAGGAAATTTCGAGAATTCTTCTGTACGACCACATCTCAAAGGCCTCTAGTCTTTTTTATCACTTTCAGATAAGCACCATGTCTCACAGCCGTACATTAAGATGCTCCAAACAAGTGTTTTGACAAGTTGCTTGCGGAGCCCTAAAGTAAAGTAAAGTAATGTAATATTCTTTGTATTTCTGTAATATACTTCTATATAAAGGAAAAATCCGCCCTGTCCTTGAATACGGCAGACACCTTTGGATTGGACCCCCAAAAATTCTTCTAAATCCAATTGACTGTGTTCTGACATCAGCATGATATAGCCCTTGCTGACTGGACAATGAACCAGTACATTATTTCGTCTGTTATTTATGTTCGCTTGTCGTACATGTATGTTTCGCCATATTGGCATTTAGGACTTTATACGTAGATCGCCACTGGGGCGCCGCACGGCACTGAGTTGTGTGCCGACGAGAAGGTCGCATTATGGCCGGCCCGGCATGTTATTCTGCCTGGGCCGGAAGCTTGCAAAATATATCGTGAATATATATGTGCTTCAGAAAAAGTCTGTGTGTTATTAATCTGCTGCTCATCCTGCCACCTCGCGACTGAATAACTACGTTTTAAAGAGAGGAGGATGTTAGTTTAAAGACGATAAATTAGTTTGATAATCGATAACACTCTTACATCTAACCTGCAATCAATGGCACACAGACGTAAGATTGGTTCACTTAGTCTTTTCTACCGTTATTACCACGGTCGTTGTTCTTCGTAACTTAAAAAACTAATTCCTCCTGCACTTTCCCATAACTGACAAACTTGTCTTACACTTGCCAAACATCCATACAAGGTCAATGTGTGTCGACCAAGAACATTCCTTCTTAAATGCCATCAGTAAGCTTTGGAATTATCTTCCAGCATCTGTGTTTCCTAAGCAATTGAACATTAACAATTGAAATAAAAATGGAATACCCTTAATGATTTATTACAGACTTCCTGGCTGATGATATCCAGCTCAACACGGAGTAAAGATCCACTGCCCTCTGCCAGTTCTGCAATATATGAGACGGTATCATATTTATCAGTAAGTATATAAAAATTGATACTAGTGGAAAAATATACATACTGATGTCAGCTTGATATAGCACTTTTAAGCTGATGCTGTTAATGACTGATGAATATTTTTTTTCAACGCGAGCGGTGTGAAATACCTGGGCATATGGTGGATTCCAAGGTCCGCGGTTCGCATCCCGCTTCTGCCGTTATTTTTGTGCTTGGATTGACGCGTTGAAAAAAGAATTTTATGTATAGTGTATGTATATTTAAGTAATGATAATATTGTAATATAGTCAATGATCTATAAAAGTAGATTAGAATATTGAAATAATAAAATAATATTCTAATAAAAATTAAAAAATTAATTGATGAATATTTATTTAAACTGCATATGCGTCAGTAAAAGATTTCTTTAGCATGAAAATTGGAAAGGGCAAAGCGATGGAAACAGAGAACGGGAAAATACTGTTTGAGGATACACAAATAGGGGAGAGATGGAAACAGTACTTGGAAACACTATACAACGGAAGTAATGATACCAGCTTTGAGAGTGTGATAGAAAACGAAACTGATGTAGACGCCGATGATTTGGGAGACCCAATTATCCGAGAGGAATTTGACTTCGCATTAAAAAAGTTCGAAGATGGAAAATCACCAGGGATTGATGACCTACCAGCTGAACTAATAAAGTCGGCAGGAACCGGAACTCTAGATGCTCTGTTCACAATGACTCAGATGATTTATTATATAGTAATAACGCCAGAAGACTTCAAAAGTGTCTAATTGTAACTCTGCCGAAGAAGCCCGGAACAACAAAATGTGAACAATACCGAACACTCAGTATTCTATCCCATGCATTCATAATACTGACCAACATAAAACTACATAGAATTGAACCAAATATTAAAAAGACTCTCAGTAGCGATCAATTTGGATTCAGAAAAAGAATGGGAACCAGAGAAGCAATCTTATCCCTGCGTATGATCTTGGAAAGGAAGATAAAAGTGGACCAAGATACATATATTGCCTTCGTGGACATTGAAAAAGCATTTGATAAAGTCGATTGGGAGAAGCTCTTCGATGTAATGAAACAAATTGGAGTCAAATACAAGGAACGAAGACTCACATTTTCACTCTACAAAGAAGAAGCTGCCATAATATTACTTGGAAATGTCCAAAAGGAAGCAAAAATACGTCAAGGGGTGAGACAAAGATGCTCTCTGTCGCCTGTACTCTTCAACGTATACATACAAAATGCAATTAATAACATCAGGGAAAAAATGGGCCATAGAGGGGGTTAAAATACATGGCCAAAAGATTGATATGATAAGGTTTGCTGACGACATTGCTCTGATTGCTGAAACTGAAGATAAACTCACTGAAGCGCTGACATCCATGGAAAACATATTTAATTCCAACTACAATATGAAGATAAACAGCACAAAAACCAAAGTCATGAGAGTAAGCCGCAATAAGTAGCAGAAAATTAACATATCAATGCTAGGTGTACCCCTAAAAGATGCAAAAGAATTTGTATATCTTGAAAGTACGATCACCTGTCATGACAGAACAAAAAGAGAAGTCAACAGTCGCATACATCAAGCAAGGCTAGCTTTCAATAAAAAAGCAAAAATTCTTGAGTCAAAGAATATTACTTTAAGGTTCCGCAAGCAACTTGCCAAAACACTTGTTTGGAGCATCTTAATGTACGGCTGTGAGACATGGTGCTTATCTGAAAGTGATAAAAAAAGACTAGAGACCTTTGAGATGTGGTCGTACAGAAGAATTCTCGGAATTTCCTGCAGAGACCACGTCACGAACAATGAGGTTCTCAGGATAATCAAGGAAGATAGGCAATTAATAAGAACCTTCTCAGAGAGGCGAGCCCGTTGGATTGGTTACATCATACGCCACGATGGTCTTCTTCACGATATTGTGGAGGGGATGGTTGAGGGTAGAAACTGTAGAGGGCGCCCTAGACGGGAGTATTTGCAGCAAATAATCGAGGACATGAATTGTAGAACTTATTTTGAGCTGAAAAGGGTTGCGGAGGACCGAGAGGAAAAGAGATCGAGATGCAAGATTTTGTTGCTGCAAATCAATCCACCGGATTGATACTACGAAGAAGAAGTCTGATGCCGTAAGGCCTCGAAAAACGTAAATTATTTTACCCGCCTGACACCCGCATCACACCGGATGACAGTTAAGTCTCCTTGATGACACGCTCATTCAGATTATGATAAGTTAGGAACTGATAAGTCCCTCTGAATAATCGTGGCCACTGCACAGAAGTGCTAAAAGAAAGAACCCGTGAAAGAGATTAGAATCGCATTCACGGGTTGTAAAGAGTATGGAAGATAGATTCTCTCACCAAAAATACGGGCAAAGATTCTGAATGCGTGGTTTTTTTTAGTAGCCATAAAGTCTGCATGCCCGATAGGGCCGAGGCGATTCCCTCGAACTGCATCGAAAAGGACTCTTCTTTTTAACGAGATGAACTGACAGTCTCAGAGAATGTGCTCTGAGGTCTGGAACCCCTTCCAGACCTCAGAGCGCCAGAGGGAAAACTAGGGTTTGAAACTAAATTAAATGAGTATAATCTGTCATTAAAAGCGATTTTTTGTTTTTGTTCGCTCGCCTGACATGCACATCTAATAATGTTAATTTAAATTATATCATATTACACGGCGTTTGCATACGCCATTTTACTTGTTACAACAGTTGCTCCATTTACTTACCTTCTTTTACCATCATGGATGGTAAAAGAAGTTTAGCCGCTCACGCTCGCTATGTTGTAGATAAGGCGTGGAAGGCTTTCTTCTGTATTTCTCGCCTTACGGGGAATTCATGGGGACTCAAATTTCGAGCCCTTAAAACAGTGTATGATGCGATCTTTCTCAGCACCGTGACATATGCGGCGCGGTGCTGGGTTGAGCGCACTCGACTACTCTTCATTAGACGCATTCTCTTGAGCGGTCAAAGAACCCCACTTCTCTCACTTACTAAAGCCTATCGATCCTCTGCCACCGAGTCATTAATTATCCTTGCGGGAGTGCTGCCGTTGGATCTGCAAGTGCAGGTGAGCGCCGCTATGTCGTTGCTTAGACGTGGCTTCTCTGCGGAGGTCGGGGCACTTGTCTCAATCCTCCGCAGGGTAAGATCACGAAAGAAACCGAAAAAGAAGTAAGACTGGCGGCGCTCGCAGCATGGCAGAGCAGATGGTCGACCTCGCTCAGGGGTAGACACACATATTCCTTCTTTCCTTCTGTCCTCGATAGAATGGAGATGCCGTGGCTTATTCCAAACCACTGGACTAGTCAATTCATGACTGGGCACGGAAATTTTAAGGCTAAACTCTTCAAGTTTAGCCTCGTTGATAGTCCAGACTGCCCATGCGGCAGCCCCTTGCAGGACGCTGAACACGTTCTGTGGCATTGTCCAATATTAGATTTAGCGAGGCAAAGGCTCCTTAGCGTAATCCAACAGAAGTCTGGACCGGTTGGATATATCGATCTCATATCTACGGAGCCCAACTACCATGCATTTTCTGTATTCGCGGCGACCTTCGGCGAAGAAGTCTAAAAGTCCAAATTTTAACGTCTGAACTACTAACTTTTACACCCATGTGTGGTGTTGCTCACCAAAACCAGTTACTTGTATAACGAGAATGTTCTCTGAAAACAATGCCTTGGTAAGTGCTCCCAGGAGCGAATATATATATAGATGCCTAGGAGAACAATAACATTGACAAAAGAGGAAAAGAATGTAAGAAAAGAATCAAAGTGCGTTGGTAGGCCATTTAGGAGCGCCATTGCCATTGTACCAAATTGAGTGCTTGAAGCTCCACAAGCATCAACTGGGATCAAAAACAATGGACAGCTACGAGCACGGGTGTACTTATCTGAAACATAGAAGTTAAACATTCTAGAATCCCAGGGTTGTGAATCCTCCGGGACTCTAACGAATGGAAAGAAAGCATCCCTAGAAGAAAAAGAGTTGGGTAATGTTCAGGATTGATTGAATTAAATGGATAGTTATATATATAGACATTATATATGTATATATAATAATGCTCTCACCATATTTGGTCTTGCCGAAACCAGTCGCGATAGCCTCTTTTATAAGCAGCTCAGGGTTTGTGTCTAAACAACTGATGCGCAGATATTCGCCGAGTATTATGGGAGAGTCTAGCTGGAGGAGTGCTATGTCATTGTATCTAGAAACAGAATAAGTGGATTGTGTATAGCTGCCATGTCGAGATCCTAAGTCAGTTGATGGTTCTAGTCGGTAACATCCTCCTCTCTCTAAAAGGTGTTATTCCGTCGCGTGAGGGCATGATGAGGAGCAGGTCACACTGTCAAACCCTTTCCGCCTCCGCTCTGTACATGTGTTTCTGATGAAAACACTTCACAGAGCACTACAAAAAGCTTAAATGTTTGTAAGTGGTTGAGGGCCTTCCCGAGTCTTTGACGCAGCATACGGCTTGTCAACAAAACCTCAGACTAGAAGTTTCGACGTTAGTATGCTACATACGTGTCTCGGGTTGCCTTCCTTGGTGATTTGTTGCCAGTCCGCTTAATTGCGTGTGTCAAGCAAAAGTGGTAGTTATGTCAAGTCTTGTTTGGGGTGTGTCTGTACAAAATGGTTTCAAGAGGAGTATTGAACTCTTTGTGTCATGAGGACGTGAGGTGCATCTTGGGGGATACCGCCGCCACATGGACACTCTGCCGAGGGTATATTTGGGAAGTTTAGCCCGAAAGGGTGCGCCCTAAAAAATCCGTGACCGGTTAGAAACTGGCTGGTGTAGTAGTCCGGTAAGAGCCACTTGGCGGCCAAGCGCTCGTTTGTGGAAGAGAAGTAGCGGCAAAGTATGCCGCTATTGTCCTTTTCCCAGTTCCGCTGCCATTGGCTGGCCATGAGCGCGCGAACTTTATCGATTGTGGCTTTACGCTTCCCCAGTTCCGGATGGTCAACAGTAATCGTGTCGACCGTGGTCGGCTGGCCACGCCGGAGGAGCCCGATGGCCGCCGAGAGTTGAATTTGTCGGTCTAGCGAAAGTACTCCAGCCAGGACTGGGAGGGCCCTGGTGGAGGTTGACCTGTAGGCTTTTGTCATCTTCAGCAGCGCCAGCCGCTGACTGGAAAAAAGCGCCCTGCGCACCGCGCTCTTCAGACTTTTGTCCGCCCAGCACACCACTGCGTATGCTGCAGTGCCCAGGAAGACAGAGTCGTAGAGGATACGCAGAGCTCGACCTCGCAGGCCCCACTCCGAGTGCGAGAGGTGGATGACTTTCCCGTAGGCATTGCTGCCTTTGGTAGTGATCGCCTTGATGTGAGGCAGGAAGGATAGTGTGGAGTCAAGAGTAACTCCCAGGTAGACAACGGACTGGCCCAGTTTGACCCTTGTCTCCTGGAAGTTTATGATGGGAGGGCATGCATCGTTAAATTTGCCCTTGAGGAGGATGGCTTCTGTTTTGTGGGGGGCAAAGGGCAGTTTGTTGTTGCTTCCCCAGGATGCAATGGAGTCGAGGGAGGTTTTGTTTAGAACCTCTATATCGGAGCGGGATTGCGCTTCCACTGTCAGCAGGGCGTCGTCTGCGTATGCCCTGATCTCGCAACCGGGTGGCAGCGGAAGGGAGAGAAGGTCGTCGAAGAGGATGTTCCACAGAAGCGGTCTGAGGACCGATTCCTGTGGGCACCCTCTGGTGACCACTCTCTCGACGAGTGTGGAACCGGTGTCAATGATGATGCGCCTATCCGAAAAATAGGACTGGATGCAGCTGTACAAGTTGGACGGGGTCCCGCGAAGCCTGAGTTTCGCTTGGACCAGCGGCCACCATGCGCTGTTGAAGGCTCCCGAGATGTCCAAAAGGACCGCGAGTACATACTTCGACCCCGATTGTCTGACCACCGATAGGGCCGACATGATTGCGTCCTCCGTAGACATGCCAGGTCGGAAGCCGTACTAGCGGGGAGAGATCGGAGTGTCCGAGGATTTGAGATAGGTCTCCAACCGGCTAGCGATCACCTTTTCAAAGCTTTTGCCCAAGACCGGGAGTAGTGTGATTGGGCGGTAGGCTTTTGGGTCGGTCGGAGGTTTGGTCGTTACTTTCCGGATGATCTTGAGGAGACCAACTTTCCAGCAACGCGGGAACTCTCCTCGCTGGACGCATAGAGAGAAGACTCTGGTGATGTCGCGCGGTGCTACTGACCAGGCCGCCTTGACAATCGGGCTGTTAATTCGGTCTGGTCCTGGAGCCTTTCCGGGCTTTAAGGGTTTTATTATGACATCGATCTCCTCAACGGTAGCAGTTAATGACGCGGGCGTTTCCAGGGCTAGAGAGGCCGTGGTTCGGGTCTGTAATTCTTGTTCGCTGTCGTTCGAGGGGCGTCTACAGTGATCAGTGCGTCGAGGAAGGCTTCGGCTGTCTCTTCCAGCGTGCAGGTGGTGCCCGCGCCCGCGGAACGGTTGATCCCGCCGAGGATTGCGCCTAGCCTGGTACCGGATGTTACCATTCGATAGGCTTCGCCCCAGGGGTCTAGGTTCACCGAGGCCGTAACGAAGTCTCGCCAATCCTCTCTCTTTCGGTGGAGGATCCTTTTCTTGTACTCCCGCATACGTGATCTGAAAAGAGTACGTAGGAACTCTGTCGGTGTTACGCCAAAGGCGTTGTGGATGTACGATGTGTTGCAGCGTGTGCACTGTTTTACTATGGTGTTGGTGTTGTTAGTGTTGTCGGTGTTGTTGGTTTGTGCCTGGTGAGAGCCGTGTGTGAGTGTTGAAGTGTGAGAAGGGGGGTGGGGTTGGGTTAGAAAGGCACGAGTGAGTGGGCCGGACTCTGACACCAATTGGTCAAGCTCGGCATCGGTTAGGTAGCAGGGACAGTATCTACCCGCCGCAGTGCTTTGGAGTTTCTTCCTCACACTTGCGGTTTTCTGCTTCCAGTCCTTGCAGTCACGGTTCCACCATGTTGCGGTTGCCTTTTTACGGGCTCTGCACTGCCCGATGGCTTCGTCTGCGGCCAGCAGGATTGCTTCCTGCAGCGCTTCGGCTGCCTATTCTCCGCTGTCGGTGTTTTCCTTTTCTGCAAGGTGGTCAGAACGTTCTCTGAGGCCGGCCCTGAAGCTCTCCCAGGCGTCGTCTTGTCTTGGGGACTTGTAGTACCCCGGAAGAGAATAAATGCGGGAGGTTGGCTGCGTGGGGGATCGTGGTGACACAGAGAAGGTGATGAGCCGATGGTTGCTGATGGTTTCATCGGCATGCACCTGCCATTTTTCAATGACGAGGAGCGAGAAGGTTAGGTTGGTCAGTGTAACATCTATATGAGATTCTCCTGAGGCGTGGGACGAGAAGGTGGGGTTTCTGGAAGGAGAGCTTACCACAGAGAGCTGGTTGGCTTGGATAAACTCCTCCAGTTGCGCTCGTTCTGGTTCTCGGCCTCTGCGAGTCCGTTCTCTAAGTCGGTCGCACCAGAGTCCCGATGTTATGTTTACGTCTGCACCAATAAGGGCTGGTTTGCCCCTCAGGCGTCGAGAGCTTGCTCGAGTGCGGGTAGAAAATGTTCGGTTATTTTGAGTACTGGAAGTACACCGAGATGACATAGAGAGGGGGAAAGTTGTCCCATTGGATCGTCACGCAGCATTGGTGTTGGTTGGACAGATGGGGGAGCAGCAGGACCCTCGCCTCCGGGTCCCATACTATCACCGCAACCAGAGGGGGTGTACCTTGTTCGGCGATCCTAACGTCCGTCCCAAGCCCCCAAGAGCGGCCTTCACTGGAGTAGTGCTCCTGAAGGAGCATGACGTCCAGGTTCAGCCGGCCCGTGGTTTCCCGGAGCTCAATCATGACCACCTTGCTGCCATTGGCATTCAGTTAACCGAAGAACTTAGCCATCAGTAATTCGTGCGGGCCATTTCTTGGCGGACTGCGTGCTGGTGGGCCGGACAGGCGTTGTCGCCGGTCGGGTGGTTCGCCGGTTTTTTAAATAAGGTGCATGTTGCGCACCTTGTTGTTGCCTTGTCTGCCTCGCAGACTTTGCTCTCGTGTGGGCCCGCGCATAGAGAACTTACCTGCTCCCGATGGCAGTGTTTAGCCAGATGACCGTACATCTGACATTTCATGCAGCGGGTGACCCCGCAGAAGTCCCTCACACTGAAGGACTCCCAGCTATGGTAAAGTATCCCTTTTCGTATCAGGGCAGAGCGTACCTGCGATGGTACCTCCATAATAAAGTGGCAGATCTCTGTCCTGGGACCTGCCTTGTGCGAGAACCTAATTTTTTTTGTCAGTTCTCAAGCTGGGGAGCCTGTGGCATCCTCAGTTTGTCTGGCTATGGCGCTAGCAAGGTCGCCAGTTGGGGTATCTTTGGGGAGGCCAAAGATTATAAGTCGCGGCTGACGGGTCTGCGCGCGCTGGGCCTTCAGTCCAGGGTTGTCTGCCAACGCACTGATTAGGCGGTCCGCTTGGGCAGGAGTACCGAGCCTCATGATGACTCCGCCGTCCCTCCCTTTAGCCCGCCTCACCACCTGGAAACCTTGTTCCGTGGGGCTGACCGCCTTTTTAAGGGCAGCCATTGTCCCTCGTAGGTGGGAGATTCGCCGGATGATGTTACAATTATTGTTGGCTTCGCCGAGCCGAGTTGGGGGCTCTGGGGGGTCAGCCCAGCAGACGCTATTGCAGCCCACGATTTTGTGGGTCTGAGTGGGGCAATCAGGGGGGCAGTTGAAGGGCCCTGTCTTATCAGGGCCTCTGACGCGGTGGCGCGAGGAGCTACCAGTGCCAAGTCGCGCTCCGCTCGAGCGTTTGCGAACTCAACCTTGGTGTAGGCGTGGTCGCGTTGCTCTGTGAGCAGGGCAATTTTGCTGTTCTGAGAGTCGATCTTATCTCTCTGGGAGTCTGCCCAGTAGGTCAGCAAAACAAAGACATTCATTTAGAAGCACATTGATTATATTTATGTTAAAATTTTACAAGCTTCCGGCCAGGCGGAATGACATGCCGCCAGGCGTAATGCGACCTTCTAAGTCGTCCACACACCACTGACTCGTGCGGCCCGTAGTCGGTCGCCAGCGCCGTCGGTGGCAAAACTATATCACTCACACACCGATGAGTGTACTTGTCCAAGATGCCAATATGGCAACACATAAATGTATGACAAGCGAACAGAAATAGAGGACGAAAGATTGTTTATCGAGGTTTTCGGTACCAGCCAGCAAGGGCTACATCATTCTGATGTCATCGGTTATTGCAGCTTTTCGGGAACATGGGGGAGGATCTTAGGTGTGAAGCGGTCTGCAGGTCTCCACAGTCGCACAACAGTGACACTCGCTGCCGAAGTATTCCCTACCGCTCGGCGTTGTCTTTTGTTCTACCAATTCCGGTTCTTAATCTGTTCAGGGATTTCCAGGTCAGCCAGTCAAGGTTCTTGCCAGTTGAGAGGGCTTCCTTTGGAGTATCGAAATCTTCAGATGCGATTTGTTGCCGAGAGAGTAGCTGGAGACTCTCATTTTCAGAGCCGAAATCAGGTAGTATATCCATCGAACTATAAAATATGCCGTATCTTCAAGCCCCCAGGCGTCTGTTCTGGAGGTCACCAGGAACCATATATGTTCCCAAGAAGCAAAGTTCCCTCTCTTTATAGAAAGGCTGGGTACAACAGTTTAGAGAAGTACTAAGCTGGATGTGAGAGGCTGTGTGTATCTCAGAAAGCTGCTTCGTAATTTCAGTCTAGGTGTTGGGGGTAGTTGGTTATTCAAGCAGATGTTTGGTTGATTGTCTTACACATTTCGTCGGTGCATATGACTATACAGGGTATACTAATTTACCGCAATTCACAAATATAAGCCGTTGCACAAGAAAAGCCGTTAAAGAAGTAAGACTGGCGGCGCTCGTTGCATGGCAGAGCAGATTTCAATTTCAATTTTATTTATTTTTTCCTTGCAGAAACATTACAAATTTTATCAATTCAATGCATTTCTGAAGTACAATAATATAAATACAATAATATAATATAAAATAAAAATACAATAGGTAACATAACCAATGTGGTGATGTAAATTTATTGACACATTTAGTATCACTGACCTCACACTCAGAACTAGCGTCAGGAGACTCAAGATAAATAGTTTGACTTGTAACAACAAAAACCCTGTCATAAGAATATCATGATTGACACACAAATAACAAGGCATTATTGTCACAAAATCAAACGTGTAACATTTCGCCTCCATAAACACCAGTACTGAATTTAAAGCAATATAACACTAAATATGTCAATATCTTCACTCAAGTTGGTTTCAACCACTGTTCACTGCGATTCTTTCGTCTTATGCGTATCCAGGATTGAACGATGGTCCTTTCAGGCCACACTTGAGGCTCCATGAGAGACTCCGGCGAAGTCGCGATGACCCCGACTTTGAAAGAAGTTGACAGCGTCCGCCTGCTGACAATCCTCCTGATGGTCATCCAAGAAGGATTGAATGCAGCGGTCGCTGCCAAGAAGCTCTGCAAGTCCTCAGCCGATATATCTGGGTGAAGGCCCTTGGCGTGAAGATACGCCATCTTCACTCCAGTAACGTTTTTTGAAGGAGCTGCAGAACCACGGATCATCAGACGTGCTGAATGTTGTTGCCTTTCCCCATGTGAAGAGGCGCGACTCAACTTAGAACGTTGAACTTCTCCGGAAAGATTGCTCGGGGGAGGAAGAGGACATCCACGGAGAAAGCACTCAGGTCCTCCAGTTCCTCGAACGATGATTCGTCCCGTCTGAGAACGGGAGTCCTTGGGAGCCTTGCTCGAAACAGCAGGGGCTCCTTCGATAGTATCTTCCGAGGAGTCCTCTTCGGTGGCCTCACTCGAAGCGGATTCTTTGACGGCAGGTTCGGAGTCTCTGCTGTCACAGTTAAGCGACATCGACACAGGAATGTTGACAGCTTCAGCGTAGGTAGCCGGAATTGATTTGCACGCTCGAGGTAAGCGCCTTCTGCGGGAAGTCGGCAGACTTGTCGGGTTAGGTGGAGGGTCCACACCAACGGATGTCAGAGCATCATCCATCCCGCATCCAACAGCCTTTAAGAGCCTCTCCAGCAGCAAACGGTGATCGTCTAAGCGACGATTTATTTGCGCGATATCACAATCGCAACAGTTCGCCATCCTGTAGGTAGGATGACTAGACACGTACGCCTGGTTTGAGTGTCGAGCGACGAATGACAGATGGTCGACCTCGCTCAAGGGTAGACACACATAATCCTTCTTTCCTTCCGTCCTCGATGGAATGGAGATGCCGTGGCTTATTCCAAACCATTGGACTAGTCAATTCATGACGGGTCACGGCAATTTTAAGGATAAACTTCTCAAGTTTAGCCTCGTTGATAGTCCAGACTGCCCATGTGGTAGCCCCTTACAGGACGCTGAGCACGTTCTGTGGCACTGCCCAATATTAGATTTAAGTAGAGAAATGCTCTTTAGTGAAATTCAACAGAAGTCTGGACCGGTTGGATATGTCGACCTCATCGCTACGGAGTCCAATTAGCATGCCTTTTCTGTATACGTGGCGATCTTCCGCGAATAAGTCAAAATGTCCAAATTTTAACGTCTGAACTACTAACTTTTACACCCACGATTGGTGTTGCTCACAAAAGCCCGTTACTTGTATAACGAGAAAGAACTATGAAAACAATGCTTTGGTAAGTGACCCCAAGCAGCGCAAGTACAAGGCGACTGGCCCGCGGTCTTATGCCCCAAAAATATATAAGCCGTTGCACATGCAATATACTACTAGAACACATTCTGAAAAATCATTATTTAATAGGTTTTCTCACTTGGATGGTGGCTTATACTCTGGATGGGATATCTTTTGAATCAGCCCCCTGTCTTGTGAAATATCTTCTTGCTCTTCATTGTCTAGAGATGCTGTTCCTAGACGAATTTTCACAGGAGGCCCACTAAAGATAAAATACAATTCACATTAATTATCATCGCCCCATATTCGCTACCCTAACAGGACTATATTCCTCGCACTATCCAATGTCAGCTCTACTTCCTGCGAGAATTTTCTATATTCATTTTTTTATGTAAATGCATGCAGCAGAGCACAGCCGATCAAGACCAGTGCACTCTATGACTCTCAGTCAGGGAGGCTGGACGCTGCATGCGGGAAACGTGTTTTGTGTTCGTGTTTGTGTGTGCGTTGGGAAGATTGCAAGTTTATATTTATCTGTTTCTTGAAGAGATCCAGGGTGTAGGAAAGAGGAAACACAGACGCTGGAAGAGCATTCCAAAGCTTACCGGTGGCATTAAAGAAGAAACTTTGGAAACTGCTAGTTCTTGATCCATACACATTGACCGTGTATGGATGTTCGGCAAGTGTAAGACGAGTTTGTCGGTTGTGGGTGGGTGCAGGACGAATTAGTTCTTTAAGTTGCGAAATGCAGCGACCGTGGTAATAAGGATAGAAAATACTAAGTGAACCAATCTTACGCCTGTGTTCCTTTGATTGGATAATCTATACAGATTCCTTCAACTTATTCTTTCAATTCCAAGCGCAATATCTAGGACTTGCTGCTTTTCTTCATCATAACAAAATTCCATCTATACAGCGCCTGCATCGTCCCTATTCTCCCATACGACTGCTAATTTTGAATAACCGAGAGCAAATATGGAAATTGGGTTTTCTGTTTAGATGCCTGCGTAGAATACTTGGGATACAATTTTGAGCTTAGAAAAAACGTTCATTTTCGTTATTGCATATAAATTTAGCATTTCGTCTAAAATATCTGTTAAGAGCATAAAAGTTTCTCAACCTTTAGCGTTATTCTAGCATATACTGGATTGCGCTAATTATCTGGATGTTAGAATGGTCACTTACGTCCTGTGATCATTGAGACAGTGAGCTGCTGTCAAAACCCACAGCGGAGTTAGCAAGGAACCTCCGCAACTAAAGGTCTCAACTCCGCTGGCTGCAAATCCAACGAGGACCTACATCAGACATCACCCTACATCACATACATTTAATGAGAATAAATTAGTGCAGGTTTTTTTTATTATTTATGTAAACACATACAGAAGAATACAGACGGGTGGTGATAGTAATTCTGAAGTCTCATCTGTGGAATTCTATGAAATTTACCAAGCAACATATGGCAAAGCGCTGCATGTGGAGTCTTGATCCGCCAACGTCATAGACTACAGCCCGAGATTCACGCACCATCCTTATTATTACAGGAATTTACTATGAATGGGTGGTATTCACGGGACGACTTTCGTCTATCACCAATTGTAATTAATAGGCTATGACTGTCATTTTACGGGTGAGGGTTCAAATTCACACCAACCGGCGGGTATTTTAGATTTCAGAAATCAATTAAAAATCCTTTTTTTTAATCTCCGTCGGGGATTGAACCCACGAACTATAGCTTGCAAAGCAAACGCTTTGACCATTGAGCTATACCTGCCGGCTTAAACTTTACATCATGTAAGCTGTATAGAATATGGCATTGATAAATATTATCCTTTGTTAAATGTAGGCCACACGCATGAGTCTTTTTTCTTCTCGATCTTCCGCAGCTAGGCTACTTCCACTATCCTTCTGATTTTGTCAGTCCATCTTGCAGGGGTGGGCCAATGCTTCGTTAGCCAGTTTTTGGACACTTCAGTTAACCCTTTCGTTACGGCTTGGTGGAATACAAATTATTCTGTCAATACTGCATGAATTTTTCAAACTATTATTTTTGCTTAAAACTAGTATTTAAAGCATAAATGTACTTATCTGACCTATTTTCACATATAACATTGATTATTCTATTCTTTAGTAATCAGATGATGCATACAAACTATTATATTTAACAAAAGTTCATTATGTAACTACATACATGTGATGGCTTTGACACAGGTGGTGTACTGAAAAATAGCTCCTGTGACGAAATCTAACGATATTTATTTACATGCTTTACATATTCCTGTAAATAATACATGTAGGTTGTTAAAGGGAATGACTGCACTTCTTATTTCCTACCGTAGATTTCACAATGAGTCCTGAAAGTAGAAAAACGATATACCACGTCAACCGATGTCAACGGTCGGGGAATCTTTGACGGCATATACCGACAACCGATGCGAAAGGGTTAAAATGATTCTTGAAAAATCCTTATTCTTACCATGTGTGGAAACTCGAGTATATCGGCGGGAACACGATTTTTGGAACCTTCTAGAATCCTCTTACACTCCACCATCTTTAGTCCGGCGATCCTGCAGGCTGGAACACATTACAAGGATCAACAAATGTATAATGCTAGAAGGTATGGTTTAGTCACAAAGCGTTTGCTTACCATGCCGAAGGTTGTGAGTTCGTTCCCCGGCGAAAATTCTTAACTTTGTTAGTAAAACTTTGTATGAAACCACTGAGTCACGAACATTCATTTCATATCCATATTACCATTCTCAGAATTCCCTGGAGAGACCACGTCACGAGAAATGAGGTTCTCAGGATAATCAAGGAAGATAAGCACCTCATAAGAACCATCGCAGAGAGGCGAGCCCGATGGATCGGTCACATCATGAGCCACGATGGTCTTCTTCACGACATTGGGGAGAAGATGCTTGAGGGTAGAAACTGTAGAGGGTGCCCTAGACGGGAGTATTTGCAGCAAGTATTTGAGGACATGAATTGTAGCGCTTATGCTGAGCTGAAGAGGGTTGCGGAGGACCGAGAGGAATGGAGCATTCATAGTGAATTACTCTAATAATTGAATGATACGCCAGCGGGTATAGCTCAATGTTGAAAGCTTTTGCTTTGCAAGTCAAAGGTCGTGGGTTCGCTCCCCGACGGAGATTGAAAAAAATATATTTTTAATTGATTTCTGAGCTCTAACCCCGGTTGGTGTGAATTTGATCCCTCATCCGTAAAATGCCAGTCATTAATTAAAATTGGTGTAAGACGAAAGTCGCCCCGTGAAGACCACCCATTCATAGTAAATTCCTGTAATAATAAGGATGATGCCTGCATGTCGGGCTGTAGTTTATGGCGTTGACGGATCAACACCCCACATACAGCGCATAGCCATATGTAGCATCGTAAGCGTAGATAGAATCCACAGATAAATCTTCAGAATCACCACATGTGCGTATTCTCTTGTATGTGCTTACATAAAAAACTGTGCCTCACAAACCGATGCGAAAGGGTTAAAAATGGATGATGCGTGAATGTCGCGGTGCTCTCTCAACGTTATAAAACATGTGATTAATACCTTTGTTAGCTCTATCTCCGGGATTTCCTAAAGCTTGTGTTACTGCGAACACAATGATACTTAAATATTTTATATACAACATGATTTATCTTTCAAATGGTATTTAGAACACAGCAAACCGATATCGGCAGCTTAAATATCAAACAGTATTAACAGTTCACTTAAACATTGATAATGACCTGACGTTAATCTTATATAGGCGCTACATAGTATCAGTACAACGGGGTACAAAAATGTTCACAATGGTCATAAATTTTTTTTTTCATATCCATATTACCATTTTCCGAATTTACTGGAGAGACCACGTCACAAAAAATGAGGTTCTCAGCATAATAAAGGAAGATAGGCACCTATTAAGAACCATCTCAGAGAGGCGATCGGTCACATCATGAGCCACGATGGTCTTCTTCACGACATTGTGGAAGGGATGGTTGAGGTAAGAAACTTTGAGGGCGCCCTAGACGTGAGTATTTTCAGCAAGTGTTCGAGGACACGAGTTGTAGCTCTTATGCTGAGCTGAAGAGGATTGCAGAGGATCGAGTGTAGAGGAGATCGAGATGCAAGATTTTGTTGCTGCAAACTAATCCACCGGATTGATACTACTACGAAAAAGATTACCATACCATATACCCATACTAATCTATTTTGCAGGGGGTCGGCCAATTCTTCGTTTGCTAGTTCTTGGGCGCCACTCCAATATTTTTCTTCCCCATCGACTGTCGTCTCTTCGACATACATATATGTCACATTTCCACTTGAGTGTGCCTATTTGTTAGGTAGCCTAGCTACTTGAGTTCTTCTGCAGATTTCCTCGTTTCGGATTCTATCTTTTAGAAACACTCCTCACATGGATCTCTCCATAGCACGCTGGGTGACCTTTATTTTATGAGTAAAGCTTCCTGTTAGATTCCACGTCTCTGCGCCATAAGTTAATACAGGGAAGATGCATTGGTTAAACGCCTTAGTTTTAAGACATTGCGGAATTTTCGCTTCAAAAATGCACTTAAGTTTTCCAAATGCTGCCCATCCCAGTTGTATACGCCATATATATATATATGCCTATTATACTCTACCTTATAACATTTTACATACCTTGGGTGTATAGATCAGAAAATCGCGTTTAAAAAGTTTCGAACAGACTATTGTTACGAGCTAGAAATCGGTTAAAAAATATTTTTTTAACCTCCATCGGGGATCGAATCCACGACCGTCGGTTTAGCAAGCAAACGCTTTAACCATTAAGCTATTTGCTTTGCTTTGCTGATCAAACAAGTACCGTGCTTACGGTGTACAATTTATTTCACGGAACCGAAGTTCCAAGGTACAAAATAATAAGATACAGAGTATACATATATATATACACAATACATACAAAAGATAATGAAAATAATAAAAACTACATAAAAGAAGAAGAAGACACGTGTCATAGATTACATAGATCTAGGAGAACAATACCATCGATAAAAGAGGAAAAGGATGTGAGAAAATGATCGAGGTGTGCTGGTAGACGCCATTGCCGTTGTACAAAATTGAGTGCTCGAAGCTCCACAAGTATCAACTGGTATCAAAAACAATGATGGCTACGAGCACGGGTGTACTTATCTGGAACATAGAAGTTAAAACATTCAAGAATCCCAGGGTTGTGAATTGCACCGCGAAGGAGAAGGAACGAATGTTTGAGAGCAGCAATTTTCTTTCCGGGACTCTAACGAATGGAAAGAAAGCATCCCTAGAAGAAAAAGAGTTGGGTAATGTTCGGAACTGATTGAATTGAATGAATAGTTACCGTAAATATAAAAATAGAGACTCGGAGGATTTTTTATGAATTTTTTTGAGCAAGATAAATATTTAATTTTTCCTATTGTCGTTGGAACTTCTTCTTAGCAATATTAAATTAATCTTACAATGGCAGGAAATTTTTGTTGCACATTGTACCTTTAATCGTTAACTTAGAGTTCCACTAAATAGGTTTAAAAATTAATTAAAATAAATGATTAAAATTTAACAGTTGTGACTTTTTTAATCAAGTTCTAAGACGGGATTTGTATTCTTAATTAAAATTCTTATAAGTGCATTAGCACTCTTTACGACCTACCATAGAATTTTAGATTCCATGCATGAAGTTTGCAATTAAAAAACTGTTAATTTGATATCTCATGTACGAGAATACCGGTTGAAATAGTAATTATAGCTTACATATTCAGTACATATTTAGCATCAAAGCACAGATTGTTCGCTCTCCCAAAGAGAAGCACTAACGTACCAGAGACTATGCCTCTTAGGAGAAGGACAAGACTGTTTAACCAAATCGCCTCGGATGTTGATATATTTCATGTAAGGGAGGCCCAATTCAGACATAAACTCCACGAGTTTCTTTGAAGGAATAATTTGTTGGCGTCGTCTGTTTGATGAGCATTGGGACCTTTTGTTGCTTGTATTTATTGCTTTGTTCTTAGTACTTAATCATAAGTACGTATATATTGTATTTATTTATTTTAGAAATACTTCTTAATGTATTTCATAAATGAATTGATTTGTTCAAATTTCAAATGTTTCTGTAAGGGAAAAAAAAAAGAATTGAAATTGCATTTTTTCTGTCTATACAGCGCCTGTATCATCCCCATTCTTTTATATCATCATCATCAGCCTGTGTCCGTCCACTGTTGAACGTAGGCCTCCCGCATGAGTCTCCATCCTCTTCGATCCTCCGCCTTCCGCATCCAGATCACTCCCGCTTTTTCCTCTCTCCCCATTCTTTTATATAACAGGACTTAATCCACCTCACACCCGCATCACACCGGAGGACAGTTAAGTCTGCTTGATGATGCGCTCATTCAGATTATGATCAGTTAGCAACTGATAAGTTCAGTGGGAGTCACCTTCGAACAATTGTTGCCACTGCACAGAAGTGCTAAAAGAAAGAACCCGTGAAAGAGATTAGAATCGCATTCACGGGTTGTAAAGAGATAGAGATGGAAGATCAGGGCTTATCCATTTAGCAGTTGGCCTGAAGTTAATGTCGGGGAAGAACAGAAAGGTAGTTCTTCCTTTAATAGAAGATTATATTTTTCGCTACTATCATTGTTATTTTTTCCAAAATGACGTCATCCAAAAAAAAAAAAATCCAAAATGATTGACTTATTTTTTATAAATATATGCGCTTGCTATGTTGCTTAACTTAATATTCCAGCCGGCATAGCTTAGTGACTAAAGCGTTTACTTACCAAGCCGAAGGTCTTGAGTTCGATCCCCTTTGAAGATTAAAAAAAAAATCTAAGCTCTTTAAATACCGCCGGTTATTGTGCATTTGATCCCTCATCCGTAAAATTGAAGTCATAGCCTATTAATAAAAATTTGTGTTTCCCTGGACGTCTACACCCATTCATAGTGAATTTCTGTCTTGGAAGAGGGTCTTCGAGAGAAATATGTTTGGGTTTTGGAAAATACAAGAACGATGAGTGAATGTCAGGCTGTAGTATATAAAGTTGGCGGATCAACACTCCAAATGCAGCGCTTATTTGTACGTAGAATGGTTAGCGTCATAGAATCCACAGATGAAAAGCTTCAGACTCGCTATCACCATCTGCAGGTATTCTCCTGTATGTGTTTACATGAAAAAAATAAATCTTCAGTGATCCAACGAGAATCGCGCTAATGATATGTCATAGTCGCTGGACACCAATGCAAAATTTATGCCAACAATTTTTTTTTCGCATTATTTAATTCAATTTATGGGCAGTTATTATTTAGCAAACGGTCAGTAATGAACACCTTAAAAGGTAACTAAAAATAATCATTTGGCGGTTGTTAATTAATACTGTGTTAGGTTAGGTTAGGTTAGGCGAGGTTAGAGGTTAGGTTAGAAAACACCCAATTATCATTTCATTTTACATGAATTTTTACCGATATTGAATATAATAATGCCATTTTAATTTTATAACTGACCACTTTCATACTGACACAGTGGATACACTGCCAATTTATTTAGTATACTGCCGATTAATTTAACTTACTGCCAATTTATTTGACTTACTGCCATAACATTGTATTAGTTACTGAACTAAGAAAAACAGACCAATTTCAAAATCAGTTTCCGATGATAGCTAGCTAGCAAAAGCCGGACTTGCAGTGTGCTGTTGTCGTTGCTCGAAACCGAACATTATCGCCCAAACGTTATTTATACATATTCCCGGCCTCGTTGTTAACCCTTCCACTCCTTTAAGCACACGAAGCAAGCTGATAGAAACAACAAAGGGTTGACACACTTAAGTTGCAGTCAAATGAGTGAATTATATATATATATTATTATTTTATGTAAACGCATGCAGGAGAGCACATCCGGTCAAGACCAGTGCGCTCTATGACGCTCAGCCAGGGAGGCTGGACGCTGGATGCGGGAAGCGCGGCATGTTGTGTTCGTGTTTGTGTGTGGGTTGGGGAGATTGCAAGTGTATATTTATCTGTTTCTTGAAAAAATCCAGATTGTAGGAAGGAGGAAACACAGACGCTGGAAGAGCATTCTATAGCTTACCGGTGGCATTAAGGAAGGAACTTTTGAAACTGCCAGTTCTTTGTCTACATACATTAACCGTGTAACTTGTTTGGTAAGTATATGACGAGTTTGTCGGTTGTGGGTGGGTGCAGGAGGAATTAGTTCTTTAAGTTCCGAAGAGCACCGACCGTGGTAATAACGGTAGAAAAGACTAAGAGAACCAATCTTACGTCTGTGTTCCATTGATTGTAGGTTAGACGTAAGAGTGTCATTGTTTATCAAATGAATTGCTCTTCTTTGAACTCGAGTCAATTAAGTTTATAAATACTGAAAAAATCTATATAATTTATATTTATAAGTTTAGGTTTTTCTTCGTAGTAGTATCAATCCGGAGGATTGGTTTGCAGCAACAGAATCTTGCATCTCGATCTCCATTCCTCTTGGTCCTCCGCAACCCTTAGTCTTTTCTACCGTTATTACCACGGTCATAGCATATTAATTAAAATTGGTGGTAGACGATCCGTCGGGGATTGAACCCAAAACCTTTAGCTTGCAAAGCAAACGCTTTAACCATTGAGCTGTATCCGCTGACATGTATGCGTCATATACTGCAGTCCGATATTCATACATTATGCATTTTAATAATAAATCATAGTGAATTGATCGAGTATAGCTGTGAGTCCCAAATATTGCGCATTGAGCTATAACCGCCGTATGGAACGAATATGGAAAGAATAATATCAACTGTATTGACTAGTTATTGTTCGGAGTGTCGCTAAAAGATGGAATTCGAAACGAGGAAATACGCAGAAGAACTCAAGTAGTCGATGCTACCCAATGAATAGGCACACTCAAGTGGCAATATGACATATCTTTCGAAGAGACGACGGTCGATGGGGAAGAAAAGTATTGGAATGGCGCCCAAGAACTGGCAAACTAAGCATTGGCCGACCCTCTACAAGATGGACTGACGATATAAGAAGAATAGCGGGAGGCCTACGTTCAACAGTGGATTGACACAGGCTGATGATGATGATGACCGGTTATATTAAGCACATTCTAGATTCGCAGCATGGCCAGTGGCTTTGAAAATTTCCTATCCAGGTGAGCAGACTACGGGTTGCAAATCAATCAAACGACGTGTCAACTTAGCAGTGGGACCCATGCGGGCAGAAAGGGGGCCAATCGGGGCAAGGGGGGGCTGTGAAGCGACTCACTGGGTTTGAGAAGCTTTGATGTTTTGTAAGTGCGCATACACACACGTACGCCATTGTGGGAAATGTAAAAACACAGACAGTAATATGAATGATGAAGTGAGAGAGCGGACATGGCATCCTTCCATATATAGTCGGCTAGAAACAAACTTACAAACTAGCATCCTCCTCAGCAGGATGAGAAGCAGGTCAGCAGACAAACACTTTCTTTTAGAAGCACATATTATATTTACGTTAAAAACATTACAAGTTTTTGACCACGCGGGATGACATGCCGCGTGGCCGCAACGCGGACCTTGCCTCGCCAAAGGGTGGGGACCGACTAATGATCTCCGCGCTGTCCCGACTTCCGATAGCGCCACGAGCGGTGGTATTGTTAACTAACACACCCTTTAGCGGAACCGTCGAAAATGACAGCACGGCGCACCTAAATGTACGACAAGCGACCCGAAAAAACGTAAATCGAGGTTTTCGGTAACAGTAAGCAAGGCCTACATCATGCTGATGTCAAAACCTATAAAGCTTTGATGCTCTCGGCAAAAACGTCATCTTCTACCGAAGGTAGAACTATATTTTTGTTCTTCACAGATGTTTACTTCAGGGTTTTTGCTAAGTTGATAAACCCTGATCACTGATCTACCCAACTGATGACTGAGCATGGCGCTTTATTTTGATGGACTTTAGACGCGTGGCTCAGATATTGCGCAAATAATTAAAAGACACTCTTCCGTTTTCAAAGTGGGTGCAAGGTCCCTAGTGACGTACGCCGAGATTCGTGATATATTATAATAGTCTCAGTGTTACTTCAGACTAACTGCTAAACGGATAAGCCCTGATCGCTGGTCTACCCAACAAAATGACTGAGCACGGCGCTTGTAATGACAGATTATACTCATTTAATTTAGTTTCAAACCCTATTTGCACTGTGGCGCAACATTCATAACCTCACAAAGCTGGCAAGAACTTTGACTGGCTGACTTGGAAATCCCTGAACAGATTAAGAACCGGAGTTACTAGTGTTGTTGTAACATATTTATATACGGGTATAGCTCGATGGTCAAAGTGTTTGCTTGACAATCCAAAGGTCGTGGGATCGATTCCCGACGAAGATTACAAATAACAATATTGTTAATCGATTTCTGACCTCTAAAATACCCCCGGTCGGTGTGAATTTGATCCCTCACCCGTAAAATGCCACTCATAGCCTATTAATTAAAATTGGTGGTAGACGAAACTCACCCCGTAAAGGCCACCCATTCATAGTGAATTCCTGTAATAATAAAGATAATGCGTGAATGTCGGGCTACAATCTATGGCGTTGACGGATCGACGCTCCGCATGGAGCGCTTAACTATATGTAACATGGGAAGCGTCATAGAATCCACAGATGATGCTTCAGCATTACTATCACCACCTGTCGGTATTCTGCTGTATGTGTTTACATAAAAAAAGTTAGTAAGCAGTGCTCATTGAGATCCATGTTAAATAAAACAATGCAGGAAGTAATTCGCATATTTAATGATAATATATTTGTTTCAAAACATTCTCAATATCAGCGATCAATGTTGTGTTATCCATATTTAATTATTTCCCAACTTTGGGATGCGTATGATTTTACAGTGATGCGACTGTCTATGGCAGCCCGGTCAACAGATCGGGAAATGTAGAAGAAAGTCTCAAATTTCAACTCAGATCAGTTTTAAGTATTCGTAACCTTGACTGGCGGACCTGCAAATCCCTGAACAGATTAAGAACCGGAGTTGGTAGAACAAAGGACAACGTCGAGCGGTGGGGAATTCTTCGGCAGAGAGAGTCACTATTGTGCGACTGCGGAGACCTGCAGACCGCCTCACACCTAAGATCCTGCTCCATGTGCCCAACAAGCTGCACACCTCAAGACCTAAGACAACACATGATGTTGCCAGATACCGGGCATTCCTAAAAAGATTTCGCCTCTCTTCTTGCGACGCATGTCCATGTGATCCAGGCATGCAATAGACGGTGAGACACTCTCTCATGGAGTGCATCATCCATGAGAACAGGAGACGAATTCTGTGTTGTCGCCTGCGAGTCTCTACCATTTCTTGGGAGGATTTACCTGAATTGCTGTTTATTTCCAACGGCCCCTTGCTGTTAAACTTCGTCAGGGATATCGTCGGGGCTACAAGAGCGGTTAACGAGGCTGACATGGAATAGGCTCCTACGTTCTTCAACAATTTCTTCAGACTTATATTCTAACCTTGTGTGTAACTTGCAGGGTACAATACGCAACTATTTATATTTTTGTATTTTTTTTAAGAATAAGCATTATTTAAAAAAAATAACAATGATTCCACGTGTCTGCCCAGAGTCGTCATATGTAGTAATATTGTTCAATGCTAATCCTATCCGCTCCTCCGCTCCTGCGGTTCTGGTTCAGTGGTTAAAGCTACCGGAGTCGTGGGTTCGATCCGAGCTCGGCTCACTGGGTCGCTAATATCCACCCTACTGAACGCGCCCTCTCTGAACTCTCAAAAATAATCCTATCCACACCCACCCGTAGGCGACAGACAAATCGCTCACACTAGACAAAAATAATGTTAATTTTTTTTCTTACAATCACCATTATATCCGCTTCCCTAACTGGAGCACACGGCATTCACGAACGGCCGCCACAAAGCTCTATCAGCTGCCACTTTCATCAAGTCAGCTGCGCCTCCCGCAGCTCCTTTTCTTACAAATCTAAAAAAAACTACAATAATATTATGCCTATGTATAGCTCAATGGTCAAAGCGTTTGCTTCGCAACCCAAAGGTGGTGGGTTCGATCCTAGAAGGAGATTAAAAAATATATATTTTTTTGATCAATTTCTGAGCTTTAAAATACCGCCGGTTGTTGTGAGTTTGATCCCTCACCCGTAAAATGCCGGTCATAGTTTATTAATTAAAATTCGTGGTAGACGAAAGTCGTCCCGTGAAGACCACCTATTCATAGTGAATTCCTGTAAAAATGAGGATGATGCGTGAATTGTCTCTGGACTTAATGTAAGACATCACAATTAAATCATCATCATCATTTTTATCACATGTTAGTTCTGCTTCCCAAAGCTCCATCGAGTACATTATGACATCAGCATGATATAGCCCTTGATGACTGGTACCGAAAAAATATAAATACAATATTTCGTCTCTTATTTCTGTTCGCTTGTGCATGTGTGTGTCGCCATATTATGATTTTAGAGTAGTTACGTACATCGCCACTGTGTGACAGACCACGGCGCCGCACGGCAGTGAGTCGTCTGCCAACGGCCGAGAAGGTCGCATTATAGCCGGCTCGACATTTTCTTACACCTGGGCCGGAAATTTGTAAAGTTTATCGAAATATATATGTCTATGTGCTTCAGAAAAAGTCTGTGTATTATTAATCCGCTCCTCATCCTGCCACCACGCGACGGAGTAACACCTTTTTTAAAGAGAGGAGGATGTTAATTACAACACCTACGGCCGTCCAGGACGGCGCGAGAAACAAAAGCAGATAAATATATATAAAGTGGTGCTTTTTCAAGGTTCGAACCCACGAAATTGTGTGCCAGTTGAACGATCAAACCACTTGGCAACACTGCGCAACACTATTGATGCTCTTCTACATGCCTTGGTATACATATTTGCTTTCCAATATATTCACTGGGTCGCTAATGGACGAACCCTATCTAATGAATAAAGCCTTGGTCCAATGGACAAGACGCCTGCCTTTTATTTGATCATCCGTGGGTTCGTTACCGGTGAAGTTTCCCTTTATAAACACTATTACCTTGTTCTTACATGGATCACGTAAGATAAGTTCTCTATTAGGAGACTGCAGTTTCGAGTAAATCGTAGCCTTTCTCAATCCTTCTCGTGTTAAGAGATAACTGAGATGCGATAGTACACACACCCCTACCCCCTCTCCTATACAAAATGGGTTAGACCACTTGCAAAGTACTGTCGCAGCTCAGTTATCTCTTAACAAGAGACGGATTGAGAAAGGCAACGAGTTACTCGAAACTGCAGTCTCCTAATAGAGAACTTATCTTACGTGATTCATGCAACAACAAGGTAAATAAATAAATATTCATAATTTATAATGGATCTCAAAGTGAATGCTGAAAACATTAAAAAAAAACATCTGTTTATTCACATTCTGGAATACCGTGGTTTCACATTAAATGAAAGCTTCATCAGTTCCAAACGTACTGATGGATAAATATTTAGATATAAAATGTATAGAAAGGTATGCAGGAAACTAAGAAGGGGGAAGAATGGACCTTAAGAGAGAGAGAGAGAGAGAGTGTTTAAGAAAATGTTTAGACTTGTATAAGTTAATTTACTAGTGTTGTTGTAACATATTTATATACGGGTATAGCTCAATGGTCAAAGTGTTTGCTTGACAATCCAAAGGTCGTGGGATCGATTCCCGACGAAGATTAAAAATAAAAATATTGTTAATCGATTTCTGACCTCTAAAATACCCCCAGTCGGTGTGAATTTGATCCCTCACCCGTAACATGCCACTCATAGCCTATTAATTAAAATTGGTGGTAGACGAAAGTCGCCCCGTGAAGGCCACCCATTCATAGTGAATTCCTGTAATAATAAAGATGATGCGTGAATGTCAGGCTACAATCTATGGCGTTGACGGATCGACGCTCCGCATGCAGCGCTTAACTATATGTAACATCGGAAGCGTCATAGAATCCACAGATGATGCTTCAGCATCACTATCACCACCTGTCGGTATTCTGCTGTATGTGTTTACATAAAAAAAAGTTAGTAAGCAGTGCTCATTGAGATCCATGTTAAATAAAACAATGCAGGAAGTAATTGGCATATTTAATGATAATATATTTGTTTCAAAACATTCTCAATATCAGCGATCAATGTTGTGTTATCCATATTTAATTATTTCCCAACTTTGGGATGCGTATGATTTTACAGTGATGCGACTGTCTATGGCAGCCCGGTCAACAGATCGGGAAATGTAGAAGAAAGTCTCAAATTTCAACTCAGATCAGTTTTAAGTATTCGTAACCTTGACTGGCGGACCTGGAAATCCCTGAACAGATTAAGAACCGGAGTTGGTAGAACAAAGGACAACGTCGAGCGGTGGGGAATGCTTCGGCAGGGAGAGACACTATTGTGCGACTGTGGAGACCTGCAGACCGCCTCACACCTAAGATGCTGCTCCATGTGCCCGAAAAGCCGCACATCTCAGGACCTAATGCAACACACGAGCTATCGATGTTGCAAGATACTGGGAAAAAATAATTTGACGTCGCTGACACGAAGAAGAAGAAGTATTCGCATAGGTCCGATCGATAGATGTGTTTATTTCAGAAAGTGCGCATCAGAATCACATTGAACCATTGAGTGTACAGTTCGTGTTGTTTGTGTGGTTGTGTCTCTTTTTAAAGGTTGTTCGATCATGCGATTCGTTTCGCCTGTGCAGGTAGCCGCTAACAGGTGGGTGATCTATTTCTGTTGCGGTTGCAACTTAAAAAGTCTCTACCAACAACAGGTCAGCACTAACCCTTAAAACAACAAAGTTATAAAAATAATTAAGCTCATAAAAAGTTTAAAATATAACAGTAATAAAACTTGGATGGGTCACCTCGTGTCGTTGTTAGAGCTCTTACGACATACAACATATTTCACTCATTTAATTCTCATAAGTCAGTTGCCATTGTCACCATAACCATTCATCCTAGGAAGTGCTGGACTGGACTTTACCCGCCTCACACCCGCATCACACCGGAGGACAGTTTAGTCTCCTTGATGACACGCTCATTCAGATTATGATCAGCTAGAAAATGATCAAGTTGGAGTCCCCTCTGAACGATTGTAGCCACTGCACAGAAGTTCTAAAAGAAAGTATCCGTTAAAGAGATTAGAATCGCATTCATGGGTTGTAAAAAGATGGCAATGGACGATAGATTATCTCAGCGAAAATACCAGCAAAGATTGTAAATGCGTGGATTTTTTTTTAGTGGCCACAAAGTCTGCATGCCCGATAGGGCCGAGGCGATTCTCTCGAACTGCATCGAAAAGGACTCCTCTTTCTAACGAGCGGAACTGACAGTCCCAGAGAATGTGCTCTGAGGTCTGGAAGGGGGCGCCACAGGGGCAACTAGGGTTTGAAACTAAATTAAATGAGTATAATCTGTCATTAAAAGTGCCGTGCCCAGTCATTTGCTGGGTAGACCATTAATCAGGGCTTATCCATTTAGCAGTTAGTCTGAAGTAAATGTCCGGAAAGAACAGAAAGGTAGTTCTACCTTTGGTGGAAGATAACCAACGTTTTTGCCATGCGGCCGTAAGGGTATCTCCGAAGTGTTATTCACATTCGTTGAATCCTTGAAGTTTTTTGTCCAGGATAGGTATACTCATGCTATCCGATGGATTGGTTTGCAAAAACAGAATCTTGCATCTCGATCTCCATTCCTCTCGGTTCACGGCAACCCTCTTCAGCTCAGCATAAGAGCTACAACTCATGTCCTCGAACACTTGCTGCAAATATACTCTCTACAGTTTCTTCCCTCAACCATCCCCTCCACAATGTCGTGAAAAAAACCATCCTGGCGCATGATGTAACCGATCCATCGGGCTCGCCTCTCTGAGATGGTTTTAAGGATATATGATTATTAATACAACACCTCCTCTAGGACAATGTTTATAAATTTAAACTTTCTACAATAAAAAATGAGTTAAGCCGCTCTTTAGTACCGAATGGACAAGGTTTCGGGAGCGACGGGCTTATCATCAGATACTATACTATTTTTGGTCTTAAAATAGGTTGCTCAACTTCAAAGACACGCGGTGAGCAACAAACGGTGACATATCCATGTTTTAGTCTGCGATAGATTAAAATGTGACTGAGCGCATCATCAAGGAGACCTAACTGTCCTCCGGTGTGATGCGGGTGTGAGGCGGGTAAAGTCCAGTCCAGATTAAAATTTTAATTAATTATACTTTTAACCCTCTATACATATTGTACTCGCATGTTTGGAATCTACTGCATGTGTTTAAGCATATGATAACCCATTGGTCACACGATTTTCTAGGTGAATAGTTTTTGCTAAGCCCTTCAAAGCAAAACAGGCCCATAAAGGGTTAAGTTCCTATTCTGTCACATCCTTACACAGTAGTCTAACAACTACATACATTCAAACACATAAAAGAGAATCCCGCCAGACAGAGATATATAGATACGAGTATCATATGTATATTATAATATATGTCGTTTGTCAATATGAAGAAGAAAACTGTGAGTAGGTGGCGTTCACTTGATGACTTTCACTCTCATCAAATATTTCCAACTGCGTTTAGAACTATTTGATCCAAAGGGACGACTCAACTCAAATGATCGATTAAGATTTTATATAATAAAAAGTTATTTAATAATATTTTTTATTTTATGCTATCATTCTGGAGATCGCTTTTAACTTCATGCGCAATATTTGAGACCCACAGATTTACTCGCTCAAAACAAAGTGCCGACTTGTACAGTGTTCTAAAGTCGTCAGTCCATCTTAAAGGGGGGTCGGCCAACGCTCTGTTTCCAGTTCTTGGGTGTCACTCCAACAGTTTATTTCCTATCGACATTGCCACTTGAGTGCCTATTTGTTGTGTAGCCTCATCTACTTGAGTTTTTCTGCGGATATCCTCGTTTCGTATTCTATCTTTTAGAAACACTCATCTCATGGATCTCTCCATAGCACGCTGGGTGTCCTTTATTTTATGAGTAAGGCTTTCTCTTAGATTCCACGTATCTGCACCATAAGTTAATACAAGGAGGATGCATTGGTTAAACGCTTTAGTTTAATACATTACGGATTTTTTGCTTTAAAAATGTACTTAATTTTTCCAAATGCTGCCCATTCCAAATGTACATGCCTGTCGATTTCTTTTGAGAAGTTATTTCGTCCTATTTGGATAACTTGTCCTCTAAGTATATTCATTTACAACCTCGATATGCGTTCCTTTTTTGGAAGTCCGTATTTCGGATTCTATATTTTATAGACACTCCGTACGTGCTTACATTTATGTAATCGCATGCAGGAGAGCACAGACGGTCAAAACCAGTTCACTCTATGACGCTCAGCCATGCCTCAGTGTTCCATTGATTGCAGGTTAGACGTAAGAGTGTCATTGTTTATCAAACGAATTGCTCTTCTTTGAACTGAGTCAGTTAAGTTTAGAAGGTATTTTGGGGCTCCAATCCAAAGGTGACTGCTGTATTCAAGGATAGGTCGGATTTATCCTTTATATAGAAGAAGAAGTTGTTTATCGTTGAAATACCTCAGTGATCTATATAATACACCTAGTTTTTGGAAGCGAGACGCTTTACACTTAATTGACTCGTAATATTTGACATTATTCGAGATTGATAATCCAAGCATGTTGATGGAGCTTGCTTTTGGAAGAGAACAACCGTTGAAAGATACAGGATCCATAGCAGTCTTCTTGGTGGAGAAAGTACATGATTGGGTTTCGGAAATGTTGAAAACTGACGAGGTTGAGGTCGCCCCATCGTGAAACCCTTTCAAGAGACACGTTCATCTTCTTCATAAAAAAACATAATGGCTTAAGAAAATAATGCACACACGTCGGGTTTTTGTTTTTCAATTCTAATCACTGTGCCACAGAACACACACCTGTAGGCATATAAAACGATTTCCAAATGAACGGTCTTCTTCTTCACTTCAAAGCGACTCGCTCTTAAAAGGGTTAACCCCTACACGATATAAAACTCACCCCGACTGGGTGCAACTCACCCAAACATCCCACTCACCCCGCTAGCGCCGTCAGTTCCAGTCTGGACGTCGACGCGAGAGGACGCCCGCCGGCGTAATTTACCCACTACCAGACTACAGAGAATCACGTAAATACAAACTTACATTAAAAAAATAATTAATTTTCTTATAATCTTGTGACAAGAGTATGTAATTCTGTATTTTAGGCATCCCAATTTTTTTTATATATAAATAAATAAATAGATTGTTAATCACATTTTATGAAACTTCTCTTCGTTATTAATGAGAGAATTTAAGGTTATCAACTGACAATACTTGGTGAAACTTCATAAATATAATTTTAAATTGATATTAATTAAAAAAATCATCAATTAAAAATATTTAGTTTTGATTCACATTTATTTTAACCTACATAAGCCACTGCCTGTTTTTAGTTTATCATTATTGAATATGGTCTCCAGGGAGGCCGAAACATGTATTCAGTTAAAATAAATGTTAATCAAAATTAAATAGTTTTAATTAATTAAAATTTAAAATCATAATTAGAGAATTGTTATGAAATATATTTTTTGCTGTAGATTTGTATGTGTGTATCGATTTTTTTCAAAAATTGGCATTAATCAATTATATATAAGTATTTAGAATGTTTAAATATTATGTAAAAAAAACATAAAAAAAAGTTTACTTATTGTTTATACGTGTTTTATTTTTATTTCTGAGATCGATTTCAATTACGTAGATCGCTGTGAGAGAGTCAATTTAAAAAAATTCGTAGCTTTTCTAAGGGCAAGATATGCAATTGTGGCTTTTGGGTTGAGCCGCGTGCGTCGAATTTCTTCTCCACACGATCAGGAACGAATGGGCCAGTGCTTGGCGATCAATGATGGGTCTAATCGTCAGATTTTCTTTAAAAAAACTGAATAACAAGCGCCTGAATACGCCTCGTTTACTACAGTGGTCTTCTCTTTTATTGTCATTTAGTACGCGTAATGGAAGCGCCATAAATGTCTTTACAAATGTTAAATACGTGTGTAAATTAGAGCAAAGGTTGCAAGGCTCGTGGTTCGAATCCCGCGTCTGCCTGAATTGATGCGTATAAAATTTGATGTATAATTGTATGTGTGTATTTAATTACTAAACATATTTAATAACATCTTTATAAATGGCTTATTGATCGATTGCGCAATTTATATTTATGAAATAATTACGAAGTAAATGTGAAGAAAATGCTAGAAAAGTGTTCATGGGTATGCATTTCTTCCGGCTGTTGCGTGGCGTGTTCGGGAATCCTGAAATTTTGTTGAAGATCGGTTTGTTCGCTCTCCCAAAGAGTTACACTAACCTGATAGAGACTATGCCTCTTGGAAGAGGGATCAGACTCTTTTACCAAATCGCCTCGGATGTTGATATGTTTCACATAAAGGAGGCTCAATTCAGACATGAACTCCAAGAGTTTCTTTGGATGAATAATTGGTTGGCGTCGACTGTTTGATGAACATTGGGACCTTCTGTTGCTTGTCTTTATTGCATTGTTCTTAGTACTTAATCAAAATGTTTGTATATATTCTATTTTTTATTTAATTCTTATTGTACTTCAGAAATGAATTGAGTTGATAAAATTTGTAATACATGCAAAAATACAACAAATGCTACGAATGCTATAAAATGTTAGAAATGGTTTGAATGTTATGAATTATGAACGTGCTATAAATGCGATTGATATGAAATAAATGCGAAATAAATGATGACTGCGAAATATATGTGTAAAACACGTTTACGTGTATTTTTAATGTTCCACATTAAATGCAAAATAAACGTAAAATTGGCAATTTTTTTTTAAATACGAGGCGAATTTATTATCTGATAACGCACGCTTTTTTTTTTGCTTGTAACAAATATTTTTCTCGTAGAGTTTGTGTCGATTTTTCATAAAATGGGTCCCTTCTTTGTTGTTGTTTTGGGATCGCCTCTAAGAACCAAACTGTACATGCCTCGGGAGCATCGGAATAATCATGCGATCCTATAAAAACACTCCTAAGACCAAATGTTCAAGGCTTCGGGAGCTTTGTAAGACTCACTTCTATGAATAACAGTTGTTCAACATACCCATAACAAAGCGAGATCTATCTAACATCTATCTATCATCATCATCAGCCTGTATCCGTCCACTGTTGAACGTAAGCCTCCCGCATGAGTCTCCATCCTCTTCGATCCTCCGCCTTTCGCATACAGGTCACGCCCGCTATTGACTTTCGCTGTCTTATATCGGCATATCACTTTATGCCTCTCAAGTACGAAATGACGATATATAGGGTGGGCCATAAAAACTGCTCGTACGCTATACGTCCCGCTATTATTCTTATTTCCTCAGTCCATCTTGCAGGGGGTCGGCCAATGCTTCGTTTGCCAGTTCTTGGGCGCAATTCCAACAGTTTATTCCCTATAGACCGTCATCTCTTCGACAGATAAGTCACATTGCCACTTGAGTGTGCCTATTCGTTGGATAGCATCCACGACTTGAGTTCTTCTGCGTATTTCCTCGTTTCGGATTCTATCTTTTAGCGACTGTATTACTAACATACACGTATTTAAATAACTTCTTAGGTTTTCACTACCTGATTTGATATTATGGCCTTTAGGTTTAGCCGTGTGTGGCGAATTGTTTCGATTCAATATTTCGACCGCCATTACAGGGGTTTTCTTCAGGGTTGACGACTTTAACTCACAGAGTCATCAACCCCAAGGAAGACCACTGCAATGGTGGTCAAAATAGTGGAACGAGATAATTCGCCACACACGGCTAAGCCCAAAAGCAATGATGTAATGAGTATATGTTTTGAGGTAGTTCAGCCGTCAACCTAACGTACGAGGTTTATAAGTGAAATAATTTTCCCTGAAAAGCGCTGTTACGGTGGATCCCGCGATTCTGTAGTGTACCTTGGTTCCCTCGATCCAAATCAATTCCCTAGCGAGCTGCCTGCGGAGCTCAGTCTTGGCTTGGCAGACGTACGTGATGGATCTCCCCCTCACTTCGCCCGCCAGGTATGATCTGCGGTGAACCGTATCTCCACGAACGTCATTGGATTGACCATATGTGCTCTCCTGGATGCGATTACATAAAAAAAGTTAAATAATTACTTTTTTTTTAAATATAATAAAATATGATGTAACTATATACAGCAAGGTTTTTTATTATGTGCCTGTAACCCTACAAATGAAACAAAAAAATATATTTCTATGACAATTAACACTTTATACCCCGACCGTTGACATCGGTTGACGTGATATATCGATTTGCTACTTTCTTAGAATACTTGTTTATGCATCATCTGATAGCTAAAGGATACAAGAACCAATGTGATATATGCAAATAGACCAGATAAGTACATTTATGCTTCAAATACTAGCTTTATAATTGACAGTATAATTTGTATTCAAACCGAGCCGTAATGAAAGCGTTAAAAACCTAATACAAGACATGTTTTAAGCAACGGTTCCGTAGTTGTATCGTCGCTCTTGGAGTAAATAAAGTATATACACCTTGTACGTTTTTCGGCGGCCCTTTTTTACGCGATTTTGCTTTTACGTGATTTTTTTGGACGGCGACGTTACTTCTTTTTATGCGATTTACTCGTTGTTAATATTCAGGCGATGATTTGATTGTTTGAACTGATTTATTGAATTACTTGTCAACTTTAAGCCGATTTCTGGAATCAAAGTATTGCATACAAAAAGAATGGAGAAATAAAACCTCCGAAACTATTTGAATAAGTCATTAGTTGACGTTATACATAAACTGTTTAGGAGACTGCAGTTTCGACTAAATCTTAGCCTTCCTCAATCCACCACTGTCAAGAGACAACAATAGACAAGTTGCTTTTTTATAGAGATATACATATATATATATGTTTTCAGCATTTACTATGAGATCCATTAAAGATAATAAATATTTATTTGTTCACCTTGCTTTTACATCGATCACGTTAGATATGACCTCTGTTTAGGAGACTGCAGTTTCAATGAATCGTAGCCTCCTCAATCATCTCATCACTGTAAGGCGGCAACTTGTCTCTAGTCTCTTGTTGTCTCTTGACAGTGATGGATTGAGGAAGTCTAAGAGTTAGTCGAAACTGCAATCTACTAAACAGAGGGCATATTTAACGTGATCCATGTCAAATCAAGGTTAATAAAAAAGCATTTATTATTTAATTTGCCTTATATCAGCTGTTAATAACTCATTCATCAATGTTTAAAAGTATAATTTTAAATTAATTTTACTAAAAAAATTAACAAATTAAAAATATTTAGTTTGGATTCACATTTATTTTAAACGATTACATGTTTCGGCCTCCCTGGAGACTTATTATTATCTTCCATAATAATTGAAATATTTTTAATTTGTTAATTTTTTGAATAAAATTATCCTAAAATTATAATTATGCAATTTCACCAAGTATTGTCAGTTGATAACCTTTATATTTATGAGGCCATTTTTATGTTACAAAAAATAATTTTATTTCTAGCATTCAGATTCATTTAAAATATTTAATAGATGAAAACTTATTTTCTTGTCTGAACATGGATCATGCTGAGAATTGTTTATTCACTTGCCTGAATTGCCGCGGTTTCGTATTCAATGAGAGCTTTAATCGAAGCATAGTCATTTTAGTACATTTATCAAAATATGACTAAAACATTCATTATAAAATAAGTAAATACAGGCCATATTTAACGTTTTCCATCTAAAAACAAGGTATATAAATAAATATTTATTATTTAAATTGCATCTCAAAATGTCCGAAATACCGCGGTTTCGTATTCAATGAGAGCTTTAATTAAAGCATAGCAATTTTAGTACATTTAAAAAAATATGACTAAAGCATTCATTATAAAATAAAATAACTGTAATGCCTTAATACAGAACTACATATACTTTATATGTATAGTCTACTAGCGTGTACCCGGCATGCGTTGCAATGCCACTAAAAAAAAAAAAACCGCAAGTTTTTATGGAAGCGCCTCGTCGGGAGCCTCTCGTCTTCCGATCGGATAAGTCAGACTTGAGGCGTGACTGGAGCCAATTAGAAACAATAAACTTAGGTTATGTTGTTCTTACCTAAATTTGACAGTGGCGCCCGCATGTGTTTTTATTTATTGGAGTGCTTTCGGATACACAATGTTTTTTTGTTTTTCACCCATCATTTACAACTGCATCGCTTAAATGAATATACTCTGCGGAACGCAACTTGGTTTGATTTAATCAAATGTAGAGGAGTCGTTCAGTTTCTATTTTCGCGTAAATGTATTGATGGAACAAATTTCGACCTTTTAGGATATGATTTTCAGCGTTTTCACGAATCATCAATCGATATGAATAGTAATTCATGGCACTGACTTTCTAAGTCGTTTCCTCATCTGTTTGTGGATTTCTCAACGGGATGTTGAAATGGTATCCGTCTTCTCCTTGCCAAAATAAAATCGGATATTGCAATCCATCGTACGATCGATGCGTTTCTGAGACTTGCTAAACATGACCATTTGTATGATGAAGAATGATTTGCGTTCGGCAGTGGTAGTAAGAAGAATTGTACTTTCGTATGTTTGTCAAGAAATGTTTTGATTCACTTGTATCACCCGATACCAACGTTAATAAAGGTTCGGGGGGTGAATCTAATTCTGGCAATTTCAATTTTCCACTAGTGCAGCACATTCCTAGTGTTTCATTTTTACATTTAAAGGCACTACAATACACGCATAATTTATCAATTTTTCCAATAACAATACTTGGGTGCAGACTGTAATCATAATTAGGATCGTAATGGAAAGCACTATGATTTAAATCAGCATGCATAGTACGTCTGGTACGATCTACGCGTACTCCATCTGCTTCCAATCTTGCTTCCCGTTGCTCATCTGTCCAGATGAACGGGTTTGAGCAGCGTGTACTCGATCTGTTTCCAATCTTGCTCTCCTTTGCTCGACTGTTTCTGAAACTCGAGATGCCCTTTTCATTCGTGCTTGAGTTGTACTCTTGACCTATTGCTTTACGTTTGGGTGGCATAATTGATTTCACAGTGAATGTAACGTTTTAAAATTCACTTTTGAAAAATAAAAATAAATTGATTGATTAACAATCAACTGACAATACTTGGTGAAATAATTATAATTTAAGAATTAATTATAATTAAAAATATATAATACCTAGTATTTCATAATATCTTTTTAAATTGAAAGCAAAAAAAATATTATTGTATAATGCTGGCTGTCATAGCTCAATGGTAAAGCGTTTGCTTTGCAAGCCAAAGATCGTGGGTTCGATCCCCGATGGAGATTAAAAAAAAAAGGATTTTTAATCGATTTCTTAGCTCTAAAATACCCCGGTTGGTGTGAATTTGATCCTTCACCCGTAAAATGTCAGTCAAAGCCTAACAATTAAAATTGGTGGTAGACCACCCATTCATAGTAGATTCCTGTAATGATAAAGGATGATGCGTGAATCTCGGGCTGTAGTCTATGACGTTGGCGGATCAACACTCCACACGCAGCGTTTAGCCATATGCACCATGGTAAGCGTCATAGAATTCCACAGATGAGACAAAAAATTACTATCACCATCTGTCGGTATTTTCCTGTATGTGTTTACATAAAAAAAAAAAAAATCAATACATTAAGACTAATCACATACCAATTAATTTTTAAAATAACCTTTTTCAATTGTTGTACCCGCACACATATACAACCTGTAAATATGTGTGTACTAATATAGGATCTTGTCCATACCTATATAAGCCACGGCCTGCTTTTATTTTTTCATTATTGAAGATGGTCTTCAGGAAGGCCGAAACATGTAAACATTAAAATAAATTGTGAATCAAAACTAAATATTTTTAATTTATTATTTTTTTACTTTAAATTAATTATTAAATTATGATATAATACTATCCGAAGCCGACCAGCAATTAGAATTCCATAATTAACTCTTTCTACTGTATATCACACACAATTAATACGTTATATTTATTTTAATTTGATAAACAAAAAAGTCATCAAAAATTCAAATATTGAAATAGTTTATTCGAAAATCGAATTTTGTTTCTAAATATTCAGTACCTTACGTTAATACCTACTTATAATAACTTCAGGTGAGTGAATTGTTGTTTACGGCGTTGCCAAGGTAACACAATGTTCTAATTGGCCGTTCTGTATTACAATAGTCTTGTATGAAAACATGTTTTACGTAAATATTCAATTAATTTTTGTAATTAAATCAAATTTTGAGTATCCTATCTTTTTCCTTTTAGTATCAGCAATAATTCGACAAAGTATTATCGCAATCGGGTTAATGGTGTCGGAATGCATCAAATACACACAGACAGACAGACATTGATTTTTATATATATAGATTATATATTATTTTTTCTTTCCTTAGAAAAATTAAATGCTAACAAAAATTTTAATATTTTGTGAGCCACCCACGTATACCTGAACTACTAAAAGAAGTGAGTAATTTATTATTATTTAATGTTTTACAGTTAACCCTTATATAATATTTATAAAAATCGAATGATTAGACGGATGCTTTCGAGGCTTGGACCATTTACTCTAGGCCAGCGGTCGGGGAATTGGGGTAAATTACCCCAAATGGGGTAAAAATATGTGTTTTGGGGTAATAAGGAAATTTTTCCAGTTTGCTATTTCATAAAACTTACTATATATACAAAAATGGCCCTATAACGATCGCCATTGACTGTAACGGCCACTCCTTGCTCATTTTCGAAGAAAAATGGCCTGATTTTCAAAGTAATGTCGCAATATTTCCTAGCGTTGTTCAAGCGGAAACACAACCATATTCGTTCAGCGGAAGGATAAAACTAATTATCTGTCAAATCAGACATGAGCTAAATGTTACCATTCACGAAATAAGCACTAGTTGAAAAAAAACGTTAGATGGCGGACCCCTTATTTTCATGTAACTTTTTTGTTATTTCCAGTGTCAATTAATTCAATAAATAATGTTTACTTAAATATACATTGATTGTCTTCTTTTCAAAATGGGGGAAAGGGGTAATATCGACTTACGCAAAAGTATTTTGGGGTTATATCGACTTACGCAAAATTATTTTGGGGTAATGGTTAAAAAAGTTCCCAGGCCGCTGGTCTAAGCAGTCAAGTGTTAGGCAGTCATTACGATTAAAATTTAAAGACATTAGTATCTTAACATTCAGGGATATTTATAATTTTAGAATAAATTTCAATAAAAAAAATAATAAACTAAAAATATTTAGTTTTGATTCACAATTTATTTTAATTATTACATTACATACAACCAGTAATTTTATAATTATATAATGCCTTTTTCAAATTAAAAACAAAAAAAAAATTCTATATAATGACTTAATACATTAGGAAAAGCACATACTCATTAATTTTATAATGTCTTTTTTCAATTGTTTTACCCGCACACATATACAACCTGTAAATATGTGTGTAGGAACTAATTAACTGTCCATGCCTATATAAGACAATGCCTGTTTTTATTTTTTCATTATTGACGATGGTCTTCAGGAAGGCCGAAACATGTAATCATTAAAATAAATTGTGAATCAAAACTAAATATTTTTGATTTATTAATTTTGTAATTAAAATTAATTCTAAAATTATAATTATTCAGTTTCACCAAGTATTCTCAGTTGATAACATTAATGTTATTCAGAGATATCACTTGGCTCGGTGATCCATTGATTTTTCACAGTGTAAAACATGCTTAATTCTATGACTGCGTACATTTTTGGAAAGCTCAGACTTTTACCT
This sequence comes from Glossosoma conforme, assembly GCA_022606575.1. Classification (NCBI taxonomy): domain Eukaryota; kingdom Metazoa; phylum Arthropoda; class Insecta; order Trichoptera; family Glossosomatidae; genus Glossosoma; species Glossosoma conforme. The sequence continues at coordinate 65,402 of JAGTXR010000423.1, read as the reverse complement.
ATTTTTTTATTGTCGCTACTGAGGTTAATGCATTTTTGCATGCGGTATACGAGCTTTTGAATGTCTCAGTAAAAAAAATCTGCTGCCAAGCCACGCAGATACTTGAGAACCGCTTCTTACATTTCTTATCTATCGCTGAAATGCTTTCCACCCAGGTGTTTCTTCATGTCAGGGAAGAGATGGTAGTCACTTATGGCTAAGTCCGAGCTGTGGGTGGGTGTTTGACAACACCCGGGATCCACCATAACAGCGCTTTTCAGGACTGTAGCGCTATGGGAACCTTATTTTACGTATAAACCTCGTATTCAATGTTATTTCAAAAGAAGAAGAATGGTTGTTGGCAAATAATCTCGTATTAAACGAAAAAAATACAAAATGTATAAAATTCTCACTTCCAAATCTTCTACTTCGTAGTATCAATCCGTTGAATTGGTTTGCAGCAACAGAATCTTGCATCTCGATCATCACTCCTCTTGATCCTATTCAATCCTCTTCAGCTCAGCATAAGAGCTACAACTCATGTCCTCGAACACTTGTTGCAAATACTCCTGTCTAGAGCGCCCTCTACAGTTTCTACCCACAACCATCCCTTCCACAATGTCGTGAAGAAGTTAATCGTGGCGCATGATGTGACCGATTTATCGGGCTCGCCTCTCTGAGATGGTTCTTACTAGTTGCCAAATGTGTCGCATGTAATGTCAAATATATTATTTAAAGGTGAACGGATAGAAATAGTTTATTCCACCGTCTTCCTTGGTATTACTCTACAATCTAGATTATTGGCTACAATGTGGGGCACATATTAATAAGTTAGCCGATAGACAGCCGCCACTGCGAAGATGGTTTCCTTCAGCTGCTTCCTCAGTTTGATGTCACATGGCGCCTTGCTGCGAGGTCACCCTACTGGTCTTGGCATAATATTTATTTATTCTGCAGAAACGGGCCGTCCGCGCTATACATTAATGAAGTGCTAGGCAGTCATTACGGTCAAAATTTAAGGCCATTCATATTTAGACTTCCGCATCTTAGTATCATCCGCATCAAATGTTGGTGCACAAAAATATAGTGCATATGGCTAAGCGCTGCACGTGAAGTGTTGATCTGCCAACGTCATAGACGTTGAATTAAATAATTCGAGGCCGCGTAATGAAAACTCACACTATTCGAGGTCGCATTATTTGAGGATACGCAATTCGAGGAAAATAACTTATTCCTCCTGCACCCACCCACAACCGACAAACTCGTCTTACACTTGCCGAACATCCATACACGGTTAATGTGTGTCGTCTAAGAACTGTCAGTTTCCAAAGTTCCTTCCTTAATGCCGCCGGTAAGCTTTGGAATGCTCTTCCAGCGTCTGTGTTTAACTCGACATTCATCATCCTTAATATTACAGGAATTTACTATGAATAGATGGTCTTCACGGGACGATATTCGTCTACCACCAATTTTAATAAATAGGCTATGACTGTCATTTTACGGGTGAGGGATCAAATTCACACCAACTTACTTTAGAGCTCAAAAATCTACAAAAACATTTTTTTTTTAATCTCCGTCGGGGATTGAACACACGACCTTTGACTTGCAAAGCAAACGCTTCGACCATTGAGCCATACCCGCTGGCATGATTGGCAAAATGTGAATACAAGAAGAAAAAAAAACTTACGGATCATATCGTAGAAGTTGACTCCAAAGAACCACCAAGTCGCTTACATGGCAATGTATACGCTGCTTCAATTAGGTGCCAGGAAATATTCAAAATTGATCGATGGCACAATTTATTTTCTCAAAAGGGACTATCATAAATGTGATTATTGTGATATAAATGACACGGCTCCTTGGAAATAAGGAATCTGATGTTTTTCTTGTAAATAAAATGTTATTTCATCATCAGCCTGTATCTGTGCACTGTTGAACGTAAGCCTTTCGCATGAGTCTCCATCCTTTTCGACACTCTGCCTTACGCATCCAGGCCACTCACGCTATTCTTCTTATGTCGTCAGCCTGTCTTGCAGAGGGCCAATGCTTCGTTTGCCAGTTCTTGGGCGACACTTTAATACTTTTCTTACTCATCGTCCGTCGTCTCTTCGACAGATATGTCACATTGCCACTTGAGTTTTTTTTTTTTATGTAAACGCATGCAGGAGAGCACAACCGGTCAAGACCAATGCACTCTATGACGCTCAGCCAGGGAGGCTGGACGCTGCCTGCGGGAAACGTGTGTTGTGTTCGTGTTTGTGTGTGGGTTGGAGAGATTGCAAATGTATATTTATCTGTTTCTTGAAGAGATCCAGATTGTAGGAAGGAGGAAACACAGACGCTGGAAGAGCATTCCATAGCTTACCGGTGGCATTAAGGAAGGAACTTTGGAAGCTGCCAGTTCTTGGTCGACATATATTAACCGTGTATGGATGTTCGGCAAGTGTAAGACGAGTTTGTCGGCTGTGAGTGGGTGCAGGAGGAATTAGTTCTTTAAGTTCCGAAGAGCAGCGACCGTGGTAATAACGGTAGAAAAGACTAAGAGAACCAACCTTACGTCTGTGTTCCATTGATTGTAGATTAGACGTAAGGGTGTCATTGTTTATCAAACGAATTGCTCTTCTTTGAACTGAGTCAATTAAGTTTAGAAGGTATTTTGGGGCTCCAATCCAAAGGTGACCGCCGTATTCAAGGATCGGTCGGATTTGTCCTTTATATAGAAGAAGAAGTTGTTTATCGTTGAAATACCGACGTGATCTATATAATACACCTAGTTTTTTGGAAGCGAGACCGGCTTTACACTTAATTGACTCGTAATATTTGACATTATTCGATATTGATAATCCAAGCATGTTGATGGAGCTTGCTTTCGGAAGAGAACAACCGTTGAAAGATACAGGATCCATAGCAGTCTTCTTGGTGGAGAAAGTACATGATTGGGTTTTTGAAATGTTGAAACTGACGAGGTTGAGGTCGCCCCATCGTGAAACCCTTTCAAGAGACATGTTCATCTTCTCCACCAGAGATTCCCTAGCAGCAGATAGTTCCGAATGTTTCGGAGGTTTATGGAAGATTATACTCTCATGGACAGTGCTGTCGTCGGCATAACAGTGAATGTTTGCGCATTGAAGCAAATAATTCACATGCAGAAGGAAAAGAGTGGGCGACAGCACAGAGCCCTGTGGAACTCCTGAGTTGACTTTATGGCAGGAAGAAGAAAAGCTATTTACGACAGTGATGATGCTTCGATCACTCAAGAAGTTTTCAATTCAGGAGCACAGGGAGGGAGTTAGTCCATAAGACGGTAATTTATTCACCAGACCGCGATGCCAGACTCTATCGAACGCCTTGGAGATATCCAGGGCAACAGCTTGCGTTTCTCCATAGCATTCGACGGATTTCCCCCAAACATGTGTGACATATGCCAAGAGATCGCCGCACGATCGACTACGGCGGAAGCCATATTGCCGATCGCACAGAAGATCATTCATTGTGCCTATTCGTTGTGTAGCCTCCACTACATGAGTTCTTCTGCGGATATCCTCGTTTCGGATTCTATATTTTAGAAACACTTCTCTCGTGGATCTCTCCATAGCACGCTGGGTGACCTTTATTTTATGAGTAAGGCTTGATAGATTCCACGTCTCTGCGCCATAAGTTAATACACGGAGGATGCATTGGTTACGCGTCTTAGTTTTAAGACATTGCGGAATTTTCGCTTTAAGAATGTACTTTAGTTTTACAAATGTTGCTCATCCCAGTTGTATGCGTCAGTAGATTTCTTTTTAGAAGTTATTTTATCCTTGATGTATTACTTGTCCCAGATAAGTATAGTCATTTGCAACTTCTATTTGTGTTCCTCCAACAGAAATCGGGTCAAAAGTCTGGGAAATATGAATATTAATCATGACTTTAGTTTATCATTCCTAAGTTGTATTATTTGTTTAATTTAGTATTGAATGACTTTGGTAGGAATTCCTACATGTTTTTTTTGTATTTTGTACAAATGTTGGTTTGACGTCAAAAACTTATGTAAATATACAATTTTGAAAATAAATAAAACTGATAGTAAGATTTTCTGGCTTATGGGTTGAGCTGTGTGTGGTGAACTTTTATAAAAGAAATATATAATCTGAATAAACCAACTCAAAACTAAATAAATTATTAATCCTGAAGAAGACCACTGCAATGGCGGTCGAAATATTGGTTGAAAAAAGTTCACCACACACGTCTCAACCCATAAGCCACAACATCAAATCTGGCCGTGAAAACCTAAGAAGTTATTTATGAAAGTAAGATGTGGTTTAACCCAACATAACAACACATAGAAGAGAACTTTACACGATAAATCGAATAAAACGTGTTCTGCATGCAATTACATAAAAAAAAAAAAATAATAAGCCGTGTATTTCGAGGGCGCTTAGTTGGGGATAGTGTTATTCGAGGTAGCGTAAATCGAGGAAAGGGTCTCGGTGTATCGTAAGCACGGTTTTGAAATATTAGTTTGTGTTTGTAGCCGTCGCTTTGTTAGTTGGGTTTATTCGGTTTGCATGCAAATAGGCACGAAATGATTCAACAACAATTGCGGAGGCACTTTGTCCTTGTTAGTACCGCGGGACGGAGTGATACGACAGCCAACTATTGTCCTTTTGTCGGGGTGCATTTTGGCATGGAAGTATAGACAATCGACTTTCACGCTCGAGAGCTAGCGGTTCGATACCCAACTCGATTTTTTCTTGATAAATACGCCAGCGGGTATAGCTCAATGTTGAAAGCGTTTGCTTTGCAAGCCAAAGGTCGTGGGTTCGATCCCCGACGGAGATTGAAAAAAAAAATTTTTTTAATCGATTCCTGATCTCTAAAATACCCCCGGTTGCTGTGAATTTGATCCCTCACCCGTAAAAATCCAGTCATAGCCTATTCATTAAAATTAGTGGTAAACGAAAGTCGTCCCGTAAAGACCACCTATTCACATTAAATTCTTGTAATAATAAGGATGATGCGTGAATCTCGGGCTGTAGTCTATGACGTTGCCGGATAAACACTACACATGCAGCGCTTAGCCATATGCAACATGGTATGCGTCATAGAATTCCACAAATGAGACTTCAGAATTACTAACACCATCTGATGGTATTCTCCTGTATGTGTTTACATAAAAAAAACATGCATGAAAACTCCCCTAACTGGAGTATATCTCCTTCACGAACTGCCGCTACAAAGCTCTGCAGGTTGCCAAATTTTTCACCTCAGCTCCGCCGAGTACATTCTATGACGGCGAGAGCCCGGGGGCTTGAAGAAAAAGCCGCTATAGTTTATGCTCTCCAGCGGCATCCTTAATATATATCGTTCAACGTATGTATTGCCAGTCATAGCCTATTAAATACTTATTTATGGTAGACGTGAGTTGTCCCGTAAATCATTCATAGTAAATTCCCTAAATTTTAAAAATGAGAATGCCTGTAGTTTATGACGTTTGCGGATCACATTCATCAAAAAAAATTTTTTTTTGATCCCTCACCCGTAAAATGCGAGTCACAGCGTTTTAATCAAAATTGGTGGTAGACGAAAGTCGTCCCATAAAAACCACGCATTGATAGTAAATTCCAATATCAACTAGACTTTACCCGCCTCACACCCGCATCACACTGGAGGACAGTTAAGTTTCCTTGATGATGCGCTCATTTAGATTATGATCAGTCAGCAAATGACAAGTCCAGTGGGAGTCCCCTCTGAACTATTGTGGCCACTGCACAGAAGTGCTGAAAGAAAGAATCCGTGAAAGAGATAAGAATCGCATTCACGGGTTGTAAAGAGATGGAGATGAAAGATAAATTCTCTCTTCGAAAATACGAGCAAAGATTGTAAATGCGTGGAATTTTTTTTAGTGGCCACAAAGTCTGCTTGCCCGATAGGGCCGAGGCGATTCCCTCGAACTGCATCGAAAAGGACTCCTCTTTCCATCAAGAGGAACTGAGTGTCCCAGAGAATGTGCCAATATCAACTATTCATAATTGTATTTCTTTTAAAATTGATGATGCGTAAATGCCGGGCTATAGTATATGACGTTGGCAGATCAACATTTCACATGCAGCGTTGAATCCACAGATGAAACTTCTGCATCACTATCACACCATCTGTCGGCTTACTCACTTACGAGTATTTGTTTACATAAAAAGAATAGGTTTTCGTTCGATTCAACCTCTTGGTCTCACCCCTTGACATATTACTAGAAAGCTAACAAAGCGTTTGACGTACAACAAAAATTAGATTTTGAAAATTCCCTCCGTCAGCTTGGTTTCCAAAGTGTTCCGGCGAAGTGTGCTGTAATGGAATTACCGTCTGGGGAGCCTTGGTTAATTACGAGGGCTTCCGGTCAGAAGAAAACTAGGGGCACCATTAGCAGAGGGGAAGAAACCTAGGTCATCAGTTTTTTTTATTCGATTAATCGAAGATTCTGCATTACCTACTTGGCTGAAGCATACGAGCGCTACAAGCTGCCGACACGAAGCTCTATAAGCTGCCAAGATCCTTGCATCATATCCTGTCAGCTATCCCTATATATAAAGGGTCCGCCATCTAACGTTTTTTTTCAACTAGTGCTTATTTCGTGAATGGTAACACTTAGCTCATGTCTGATTTGATAGATAATTAGTTTTATCCTTCCGCTGAACGAATATGGTTGTGTATACGCTTGAACAACGCTGGAAAATATTGCGACATTACTTTGAAAATCAGGTCATTTTTCTTCGAAAATGAGCAAGGAGTGGCTGTTACAGTCAATGGCGATCGTTATCGGGCCATTTTTGTTCACAAAAATTGAAGAAGAGGATATTGGCAACATTTGGTTTCAACAGGACGGCGCTACGTGCCACACAGCCGAAGCTACACTCGATGTTTTGCGCCCCATTTTAAAAAAAAAAAGTTTTTTGGCGGACCCTATATAATATATATAACATAATTCTATGCAATGGCGGTTGAAATATTCGCCACACACGGCTAAGCCCAAAAGCCACAATGTCAAATCTGGCCGTGAAAACCTAAGAAGTTATTTAAGCCTAAGAAGTTATTTAACCTAATTCTACATTTCAAATATAATACACTATTTGGCGCACTTCATACCGCTTCAGAATCAATAAATACGGTGTAAAACAACAGAAAGAGATGGCGTTGTGTGTAAAATAATAATGTACACAATAATACGAATCCAACAATTCAAAGATCGTGAAAAACGATCCAGCTGTTCTTGAGTTTTATATGACGTTCCAAGATGGAAAGCGAGCTCTTTCTGCAGATCGCTTCTCTCAGTGACGTGTTCGCCGAGATATCCGAAACTATCGATCCTCCTATTGGGAACGATTCATGCAGCGAGTAATACATGTGTGTTTTTCTCAAAACGGTACACTTTTTGGTGAAAAAAAAAACAGTACTGTCCCGTTTATAACAGGAAATATTGTCAGCTGGTTGCCGTTGCCGCATCCGGCCGTTCTTAAAAGCGGCGCTCGAAACAATCAGCAAATAATTAATGGAAATTCCTATCAGAAAGAAAAAATTGCTTGAAAAATAAATATTGCCTTGCGCGGTAAAGGATACAAACAATACTTGGAAAATTGAATATGGCGCTTGCCCATCGCTAAGACCCCAAGGAAAAACGAATAAATAGTTTTTTTATGCAATCGCAAGCAGAAGATCACAACCGGTCGAGACAAGTGCAATCTATGACATTAAGACCAGGTTTATTTTTATTTTTTATGTAAACACATACAGGAAAATAGCGACAGATGGTGATAGTAATTCTGAAGTCTCATCTGTGGAATTCTATGTCGCTTACCGTGGTGCACATGACTAAGCGCTACATGTGAAGTGTTGATCCGCCAACGTCATAGACTACAGTCCGAGATTCACGCATCACCCTTTATTATTACAGGAATTTACTCTGACCGGGAGAAATTTTTAGAGCACAAAAATCGATTGAATTTTTTTTTTTAATCTTCTTCGGGGATCAAACCCACAACCTTTGGCTTTCAAAGCAAACATTTTGATCATTGAGCTATACCTGCCGGCGCTACTACTACAAAATGATACTTTTTATCTACCTTTTTAGGGAACTTATTATGCCCCGTTTTCTAAATAATTACTGATCATAAATTGAATTAAATACTGCCAAAAAAATGGTTGCCATTAAAATTTGCATGGGTGTCCAGCGACAATGCCATATCATTAGCGCGTTTCTCGTTAGATCACTAGAGTAGAAGTTTTTTCTCAGGTTTTTTTTTTTTTTTATGTAAACACATACAGGAGAACACCGACAAATGGGGATAGTAATTTTTTTCTGGTCTCATCTGTGGAATTCTATGACGCTTATCATGGTGTATATGGCTTAACGCTGCATGTGGAGTGTTGATCCGCCAACGTCATAGACTACAGCCCGAGATTCACGCATCATCCTTTATTATTACAGGAATTTACTATGAATGGGTGGTCTTCACGGGACGACTTTCGTCTAACACCAATTTTAATTGATAGGCTTTGACTGACATTTCACGGGCGAGGGATCAAATTCACACCAACCGGGAGTATTTTAGAGCTCAGAAATCGATTAAAAATACATTTTTTTTTTTTTTATTCTCCGTCGGGGATCGAACCCACGACCTTAGGCTTGCAAATCAAACGCTTTACCATTGAGCTATGACCGCCGGCAAACGTAAGCACAAACAAACAAAAATGTTGCCTTATGTCTAAACCGACGGGTATAGCTCAATGGTCAAAGCGTTTGCTTTGCAAGCCAAATGTCGTGAGTTCGATCCCCGACGGAGATTTAAAAAAAAGAAGATTTTTAATAAATTTCTGAGCTCTAAAATACCCCCGGTTGGTGTGAATTTGATCCCTCGCCCGTGAAATGTCAGTCATAGCCTATCAATTAAAATTGGTGTTAGACGAAAGTCGTCCCGTGAAGACCATCCATTCATAGTAAATTCCTGTAATAATAAAGGATGATGCGTGAATCTCGGGCTGTGGTGTAAGACGTTGGCGGATCAACACTCCATATGCAGCGCTTAACCATGTGTAACATGGTAAACGTCATAGTATTCTCTAGATGAGACTTCAGAATTACTATCACCTCACCTATATCTGTCGGTATTCTCCTGTATGTGCTTAAATAAAATAAAACTATATATATATATATATATAATCGTGTCGGAAACAACAGGGTCAGATCCTGTCCGCCCAGAAGTGGGCGACATCGATGGCGTTACTTCTGGCCATCATCAGGTCTTCCTGGGTGCAGTTATTCGGGCACAGCGCACACTCCAGAAGGTGTGACAGGGTCTGCTCCACGCCGCAGTCACATTCAGTCGGTCCGCTGTTAAGCTGCCAGGCTTTCATTTGTGTCCTCGTCTTGCATACTCCGGTCCGAAGTCTGTTAAGGGATCTCCATATATTCCACCCTTGTTCATGTCCAGGGGCTAGATCCTCTTTCGGGGCAATCCAAGTATTCCCCTCAGTTGCGCTTCTCCACATGTTCAGCCGCAGGGTGGCCTCAGGTATCACCAGTTCCGTTGTCGACTGTAGGAAACTTCTTCTAATAAAACTATAATTTATTGTTATGTTACATATAATGTATTGAACATAGCATAAAGTTCCGCCAGTCTGCAGTGCAGTTTGTAATGTAATTTGGTAAGACTTCCTTTCTTGTATTGCTGTTTTGCTATCTCCGCACTTCATCACCAAGAAAATAACAGTTCCGATTCGAAACCTAAAGGAAACCTGTAGGAGATGAGTTTGCTGTAAAATCGCACTTTCGATCTATTTTAATATTAAAACGTGCAAGAAAATACATCATTTGAAATATTAATGCGTTTTCAGAGCTTTATGTAACATTACAGAGTCTCATATGCGGGTTATCCGTAAAGTAAGGTTCCCAGTGATTTTTCACGGTGTCTTCTTCGTAGTATCAATCCGGTGGATTGGTTTGCAGCAACAGAATCTTGCATCTCGATCTCCATTCCTCTCGGTCCTCCGCAACCCTTTTCAGCTCAGCATAAGCGCTACAATTCATGTCCTCGAATACTTGCTGTAAATACTCCCGTCTAGGGCGCCCTCTACAGTTTCTACCCTCAACCATCCCCTCCACAATATCGTGAAGAAGACCATCGTGGCGCATGATGTGACCAATCCATCGGGCTCGCCTCTCTGAGATGGTTCTTATTAGGTGCCTATCTTCCTTGATTATCCTGAGAACCTCATTGTTCGTGACGTGGTCTCTCCAGGAAATTCCGAGAATTCTTCTGTACGACCACATCTCAAAGGCCTCTAGTCTTTTTTTATCACTTTCAGATAAGCACCATGTCTCACAGCCGTACATTAAGATGCTCCAAACAAGTGTTTTGGCAAGTTGCTTGCGGAGCCCTAAAGTAATAACATAGAATTGAACCAAAAATAGAAAATAGTCTCACTAGCGATCAATTTGGATTCAGAAAAAGAATGGGAACCAGAGAAGCAATCTTATCCCTGCGTATGATCTTGGAAAAGAGGATAAAAGTAGACCAAGATACATATATTGCCTTCGTGGACATTGAAAAAGCATTTGATAAAGTAGATTGGGAGAAGCTCTTCGATATTATGAAAGAAATTGGAGTCAAATACAAAGAACGAAGACTCATATTTTCACTTTACAAAGAAGAAGCTGCCATAATATCACTTGGAAATGTCCAAAAGGAAGCAAAAATACGTCAAGGGGAGAGACAAGGATGCTCTCTGTCGCCTGTACTCTTCAACGTATACATACAAAATGCAATTAATAACATCAGGGAAAAAATGGGCCATAGAGAGGGGTTAAAATACATGGCCAAAAGATTGATATGATAAGGTTTGCTGACGACATTGCTCTGATTGCTGAAACTGAAGATGAACTCACTGAAGCGCTGACATCTATGGAAAACATATTTAATTCCAACTACAATATGAAGATAAACAGCACAAAAACCAAAGTCATGAGAGTAAGCCGCAATGAGCAGCAGAAAATTAACATATCAATGCTAGGAGTACCCCTAAAAGATGCAAAAGAATTTGTATACCTTGGAAGTACGATTACCTGGGATGCCAGAACAAAAAGAGAAGTCAACAGTCGAATACATCAAGCAAGGCTAGCTTTCAATAAAAAAGCCAAAATTCTTGAGTCAAAGAATATTACTTCACGGTGTAAAACATGTTTAATTACATGAATGCGAGCATTTTTGAAAAGTTCAGACTTTCACCTAGACTTTACCCGCATCACACCGGAGGACATTTAAGTCTCCTTGATGACGCGCTCCCTTCAGATTATGATCAGTTAGCAACTGATAAAAATCCCTCTGAAGAAGTGCCAAAAGAAAGAACCCGTGATTAGAATCGCATTCATGCGCTGTAAAGAGTACTATCACCATCAGTCGTGGCTTGATTTTTCTCAAAACGGTACATTTTGGATACAAATATTCAGTTCTATGTTCGGTTTAGAAGCTCGTCTTAGATTTCGGCTTACAAGCCTAATTACCTACAACTCTCGAATCTCGCAACGCTCAGACTTGACAGGGGATCGAACCCCCTATCTTTGTCGGTACAGCGGAGCGCTTTAACCATTTCGCCTGTCGTCAGGGCGTCAAGGTAGTTGCTCTTATGTATGGATATTTCAGTAGGCAATTACATTTCTGCCGATCGATGCTTCGCATTAATAACCCACACCGGGTGTGGCTGGGAATAAAAGCAATCAACTTTAAATTGAGAAGCCACGAGTTCGATCCCCGGAGAAGCGATTTTTTTCATACATATGAAATTACTCACAGTATAGTTATATAATTACCATATAGGGATGCTAGCAAACTTGCATAAATTACGGCTGCCGTACCAAGATAAGTTTGGTGTTTAACCCTTTCGCATCGGTTGTCGGCATATGCCGTCACAAGATTCCACGACCGATGACATCGGTTGACGTGATCTATCGTTTTGCTACTTTCTTAGAATAGTTTTTTACACCCATTCATAGTTAATTCTTGTAATAGTAAAGGATGATGCGTGAATCTCCGGCTAGAGTCTATGAGGTTGGCGGATCAACACTCCACATGCAGGGCTTATGCAGTCATATGCACCATAGTAAGCGTCATATAATTCCACTGATGAGACTTCAGAATTACTATCACTCTCTGTCGGTATTCTCCTGCATGTGTTTACATAAAAATAAATCCAATGCATCCATATAATATTTTTAAAATTAAATGCGGATGCGATGGTTTGACTTTGTCAGGAATGACGATGTGCGTACTACGCAGTCGGTCAATATGCGAAAATGGACCTGGTTCGGGCGTATACTTCGGATGCCGCAGGAGAGCATAAACTACTGGTGCCTTTTATTCAAGTACCCAGGCTTTATCTGTCTTAACACTTTCGCATCGGTTGTCGGCATATGCCGTCATAAAATTCCCCGACGGTTGACATTGGTTGACGTCATATATCGTTTTGCTACTTTATTAGAATAGTTTTTTATGCATCATCTGATAGCTAAAGGATACAAGAACCAATGTGATATATGAAAAAAGGACAGAAAGGTACATTTATGCTTCCAATACTAGTTTTATAATTGACAGTCTAATTTGTATTCAAACCTATCCGTAATGAAAGGGTTAATAATCAGCGTATTTTTTTTAATCGGATAATGTTCTCGACGCTTCCGAGGCCTGGATTTGTTGTCCTTAAAGGGTGGCTCAACCCTACCAAGGTCATGTAAAGAGCTTAGATTTGATAAAATAAATTTAAAAAATCAAGCCTGGTCAGGTTTTGAACCGGCGATTACTAAATGACAATCGATTCACCACTGAACTATGCAGCCCGACTGAATTGATAATATATTATATATAATATATTATCAATTCCGTAATAATATTGATTTGCCAGCGGTCATAGCTCAATGGTAAAGCGTTTGCTTTGCAAGCCAAAGGTCGTGGGTTCAATCCCCGACGGAGATTAAAAAAAAAGGATTTTTAATCGATTTCTGAGCTCTAAAATACCCCGGTTGGTGTGAATTTGATCCATCAATCCGTAAAATGTCAGTCATAGCCTATCAATTAAAATTGATGGTAGACAAAAGTCGTCCCGTGAAGACCACCCATTCATAGTAGATTCCTGTAATAATAAAGGATGATGCGTGAATCTCGGGCTGTAGTCTATGACGTTGGCGGATCAACACTCCACATGCAGCGTTTAGCCATATACAGCATGGTAAGCGTCATAGAATTCCACAGATGAGACAAAAAAAATTACTATCACCATCTGTCGGTATTCTCCTGTATGTGCTTACATAAATAAATAAAAAAAAAAACACATTGGTAACGGAGTTCTCATTAGATTACCGAAGTTAAGCAGTTTACGCGGAGCATAGCTCAGATGGGTCACCATCTGTTGATTACAGCGTGTCGTAGGTTGAGTTGAGTGACCTTTTAGGACTAAATGTTGTTATTGACTCGTGACAGTGGTCGAAACTGCAGTCTCATAAACAGAGGTCATAATCAACGTGATCCACGTAAGAACAAGGTTCAGTTGTGGGTGAGTGCATAAGGAATATTTTTTTTTGATTTCGGAGAAGCGGCGGCTGTAGTAATAACGATAGATAATACTAAGTAAATCAATCTTACGTCTGTGTTACTTGGATTGCAGGCTAGACGTAAGTGTGTCATTATTTATAGGACAAACTGATCATTCTTTAATCAAATTGATTAAGTGTAGAAGGTGTCATGGGGCTCCAATCTAAAGATGAACGCCGTATTGAAAGATGTCCTAAAATAAAAATTAAACTCATTCAAATGCTCTATACCAGTGCTCCGCAACCGGTGCGCCGCGGCACACTGGTGTGCCGTAAGCCGATACAGGTGTTCCGCGATCAAATAAGGCAAAACAATAAATAAATAATTTTACAACGGTCCTCAAGCTCCCAGCGCCTATCGCCTATTTATGTAGACATACAACGAGGTACTTGCTTTATTAAGTTCTAAATGAACTTAAAAAAAAGTGAAATTGATCAAATGAATGTCTATATTTGGCTTTTGGTGTGCCGCGGTATTCAAGGTGAGAACTTTGGTGTGCCGTAGAATCCAAAGAAGTACTTTGGTGTGCCGTAGATGAGAAAAGGTTGCGGAGCTCTGCTCTATACATCGCTATTTTTTTTTAATATACCGAGTTCCCGGGAACCATATATGTTCCCAGGCAGATTTTTTGAAGAAGAGATGTCCTAGTGACAAGTGACTCAATTGAGTTCAATTTCATGATTCAAATATAATACCGACATTTTGGCTTAAGAAGGTGATATAAATGACTTCTTGGGTTTTCATGGCCAGATTTTATATTGTGGCTTTTAGGCTTAGCCGTGTGTGGCAAATTACTCGTTTACAATATTTCGACCGCCATTGCAGGGGTCTTCTTCTTCACTAAGTCATCAACCCTGAAATGCAATGGCGGTCGAAATATTGTAAAGGAGTAATTCGCCACACACGGCTAAACCCAAAAGCCACAATATCGAAGGTGATATATTTTGGCGACTTCGTCAGTATTCAATTACATTAATAGCAAGTATTTTTTTAAGAATTGGTTAGTAATTAATACATAAAATGGATCAGTAAAAAAAGGCAGTAAAAATTATAAATTGGCTGCCGAAAAATAATAAATTGGCGTTAAGTAATTGATGAATGGTAATTCTTAGGTTAGGTTTCCATTTTTGTACTATTTATTCATAGTTCTAGTCTTAAATTTGCATGTAAAATACATATATTTAAAAACGCATCTGTATATTGTGGCTTTTGGGTTTAGTTGTGTGTGGCGAATTTCTTTTAACCAATATTTCGACCGCCATTGCAGGGGACTTCTTCAGGATTGATGATTTAGTTGTGATCATCAATCCTGAAGAAGACCCCCGCAATGGCGATCGAAATTTGCTTAAAAGAAATTCGCCACACACTGCTTAACCCAAAAGCCACTATATAAATCTGGCCGTGAAAACCTAAGAAGTTATTTAACGTATCTTTGAAGTAAATATATATAACTGATATTTTGATTTTATAACTGATCACATTCATTCTGACACAGTGGATACTGCAAAACTATTTAATTTGCTGCCAATTAATTTAATTTAATGCTGAAACTTTTATTTACTTACTGCATAAATAAATACAGGCCATATATTTTGGGATGTTTGGTTGCATAACCCAGAGACTATGCCTCTTGGAAGAGGGTTCAGACTGCTTAACGAAATCGCCTCAGATGTTGATATATTTCACGTAAGGGAGGCCCAATTCAGGCATGAACTCCACGAGTTTCTTTGGAGGAATAATTTGTTGGCGTCGTCTGTTTGATGAGCATTGGGACCTTTTGTTGCTTGTATTTATTGCATTTTTTTAGTACTTAATCATAAGTACCTTTGTTTGTATATATTGAATTTTTTATTTAATTATTATTGTACTTCAGAAATTAATTGAGTTGTTAAAATTTGTAATGTTTCTGTAAGGAAAAAAAAATTGAAATAAATTGAAAAAAAATAATTATATAACGTCCAAGAGTGTTTATTCAATCTTCAAGCCGCCGTTTCTTGGTGCAATGAACTATATTGCATGCAAACAAGCGACAGTCCATTCCAAAATTTAAATTTGAATGCTTAGGTGTCAAAAAGAATTGATACAGAACACGCTAAATATAAATAATAATAAAATGCTTCATTTTAGAGCTGACAAATCAAAAATATAACCGGCCGTATCACGTTGAACCATTTCTGATTTGATTCTTGGATAAGTGACGGCCCTGAAAATTAGAGACTCCAGCTCTGGCAACAAATCGCAACAGAAGATTTCATTACTGCAAAGGAAGGCCTCCCAACGTGACGCAGAAAGAGGAAGTCACATGATGTTTGACGCACTAGTTAGCCGGGACTTTCGAGTCATTGGGTCAGTCTGTGTTTAGCACTCGTACCGTTAGCACGTTAGTGCCACATGTGATCACACATTTTTTTAAACTTACGCTCAGACATTATTTGCAATTATATTTTTAAAATTAATTTTAATTAAACAATTAATTAATTAAAAATATTAAGTTTTGATTCACAATTTATTTTAAACGATTGGATGTTTCGGCATTCTTGAAGACCATCTTCAATAAATTAATTGAAGATGGTCTTCAGGGTAACCGAAACTAAATATTTTTAGTTTATTAATTTATTAATTAAAATTAACTTTAAAATTATGATTATGCAGTTTCACCAAATATTGTCATGTTATTATTTGTAATAATTTTTTGGAGAGTTTGGAGGAAGAAGAAGTATCAGAACAATAATCTTCTGACGCAATAAGAGAAGTGCTGAAAACGTGGGAAACTGTCCATCGTCCATTGAGAAGCATCATCCTAATAAGGAGGTGACTATGCATGCTACAAACTATTTATGATTACGTTGTGTGACATTTTCAACAAATTTTAAAGAGTCGGCTAAAACAAATTTGTCTTAGACAGCTTTATAGTAAAAAATAATTCATTATTGGTCATAAATTTATAAATATAAACTAGTTTCGATTTTTAATTACGTTTTTATCCAGGTTGTAACGATCTTTAAACAATTTACAAGCATGTAATTTTATTTGAATAAACATTTTTAAAAAATGTCGCATGGAACGCACTGTCGTGCTTAACATTGATTTATAGATTTATATAAATTAGTTTCGCATAACGCGTGTTTCACATAGCGAGCAAGATTCTGGAACGAATTATGCTCGCTATGAGAGGGTCCACTATGTGTTTTTCTTTACATGTCGTCACTCAATTCAGTCAGTTGCCTTTGTCCATACGGTATCTCAACACACGTATACTCTAAAAAGATAATTTCAAAATATCCTTGCACAAAGGAGCTGGTAGGCTATGCAATAATATTTCAGTATCTGCGTTTCACCTTCATACAGTAAGGATCTTTCAGACATTATTTGCAATTATAATTTTAAAATTTAAACAATTAATACATTAAAAATATTTAGTTTTGATTCAAAATTTATTTTAAGCGATTACATGTTTCGGCCTTCCTGAAGGCCATCTTAAATAAATTTATTCAAGATGGTCTTCAGGAAGATTGATCTCTAAAAAAAACCCAAACATATCGAACGTTTCTTGCATATAGTGTCTAGGTCATAGGTTCCCAAAACTAAGCTCTGCCTTAGGATTCTTTCAGTTCTTTTTACATAACATTTGATGTCTAAGACTGTGAAACTAACAGATATCACAAAAATCTTAGGAAAGAGTTAATTTTTCAATTAGTAGGAGGCGCAACACTTGGCCGGGAGTCCAGAAAAAAGGGACCAACAAGTAGATAGATACTGAATAACGTTTGGAATTAAAGTAATGACATTGCAAAACTAGACAAAAAGTCTAAATACCGTGCTGTTTGCAGTAACACGAGTCTATGAGTAATTCGAGAAACAGTTTAGTTTTGTGAGACTTGCTGCAGAAAACCTGGTCTACATACTGAGCAACGCTTTAAGAAATGTCACATTTCATAAAATTATAAAAAAGTTAAAATATCTCTTTTACAGTGTTAATTTGAAAACTAAATTATGATCAATATTGTATTTACAAATACTATTGTAACTTCCTCTCAATAAATAAAAAAAATGCTTTTAATTAGATTTGGCTATCAAACATTAGTAAAAATAAAAGGAGTACAAAGGGTTATAGCAATTTTCTCAAAAATTTTAGATTTCATTTGGTGAAAAACTGAAAAATATAATTTTTTCCAGCTATCCCGATTTTTCTCGGGTTAAATACTAGGTACGAGGAGGTCAAAGCTTGGAATAAAAATTTCGGGAAAAAAAATGATTTCAGCACCCCAAAAAACATATAAATCGTCATCCAAAATTAATTCTACATTTTTTTCCCTAGAAAATAATAAATGCTAGGACTAATTATCCTTTCTTTTCGACGTCAACGCGAACATGCTCTCCGGTGTAGGTCTCTTTGGCAGTTTCTCTTTGAGTGTTTGAAAGATATCCGAATCTTTATCTATTTTATCAGCGTACCATTATCTCATATGATCCACCGTATTAAATGGTTTCATAGCGTCGTTGCTTCGGTATCGATGGGAAGCGGGGTCTATTAGGTTCCTTAAAATAGAAAAAAACTTGTTGAACCGGAGCTGAGGTGTGGTTCTCTTCGTAGACCCACATTTCCATCTCATAGACTCCCATTTTTTTTCCTGTTGCCGTAGACCCCTTAGAGGTCCTCATAGACTCCTGGGGGTCTATATAGACCACTTTGCGAACCACTGGTCTAGGTTAAGCGTCTGCATTACACCGGTTGAGCACTTCTAAATGCGATTTCAGGAAATAAAATGATTATGGCGAGGCACGCGGAGCCGTTGACCGTTTTTACTTAACAAACGACACGCCGTAAACAACAGACGATGACCCATCCAAATTGTGATCTACGTCCTTAACTTCTGATCTTATGAATATCGCACTTCTCATGTGATATTATTATTATTCATTTACAACAATAAGCAATAATATTTAAGAATTTTACCGAGAATTCTGTCGACGAAACCTAACAAATATTTAATATCATAAACACTTATTTATTTACCTTGTTTTTACGTGGATCACGTAAAATAAGTTCTCTGTATAGGAGACAGCAGTTTCGTCTAACTCGTAGCCTTCCTCAATCCATCACTGTCAAGAGTCAAGACAAAAATTGCCTCTTGGCAGTGATGGATTGAGAAAGGCTACTTGTTAGTCGAAAATGCAGTCTCCTAATAGAGAACTTATCTTACGTGATCCATGTAAAAACAAAATAAATATTTGTAATTTATAATGGATCGAAAGTGAATGCTGAAAATATTGAAAAAATATTTAATTTTTTTTTTTTTTTTTAGATATCTTCACGCAAAATGAAAGACACCAATAGAGGCCACGGAACAGAAGGAAGACGAAGTACTTCGTCAATAAGAGACTATGGTAAGTCCACACGTTTTTAATCCCCATTTACACCTTTGATGAGTCCATATGTAACAAGTCCACACATAGTAGTCTACACGTGAATTGATAACAGGATATAAACATTATACTGAGGGTTTCGACTTTATTTATTATTATTATTACACAGAACCTAAGTTCCAAGGTACAAAAGTATAAGAAACACGGCATATGTATATAAATATATTTATGTAAACACATACAGGAGAATACCGACAGATGGTGATAGTAATTCTGAAGTCTCATCTGTGGAATTCCATGACGCTTACCGTGGTGTATACGGCTAAGCGCTGAGTGTGGAGTTTTTGATGCGCCAACGTCATAGTCTACAGCCCGAGATTCACGCATCATCCTTTATTATTACAGGAATTTTACTATGAATGGGTGGTCTTTACGGGACGACTTTCGTCTACCACTAATTTTAATTAATAGGCTATGACTGATATTTTACGGGTGATGGATCAAATTCACACCAGGGGTATTTTAGAGCTCAGAAATTGATTAAAAATGCTTTTTTTTTAATCTCCGTCGGGGATCGAACCCACGACTTTTGGCTTGCAAAGCAAACGCTTTGACCATCGAGCTATGACCGCCAGCATAGATATATAGAATACACTCAAAAGATAATAAAAGATAAAAATAACACAAAAGAAGAAGAAGATGACACGTGTCAAAGATCATAGAGATCTAGGAGAATAACACCATTAAATAATAACAATATAAAATTAAAAAAAACAATACCATAGACAAAAGAGGAAAAGGTTGTAATAAAAGGATCGAGGTGTGCTGGTAGGCCGTTTAGGAGCGCCATTGCCGTTGTAAGTGTGACTAAATTGAGTGCTTGAAGCTCCACAAGCATCAACTGGGATCAAAAACAATGAATGGCTACGAGCACGGGTGTACTTATTTGGAACGTAGAAGTTAAAAAATTCAATAATCCAAGGGTTGTGAATTGTACCACGAAAAAGGGGACTATAACGAATGGAAAGAAAGCATCCCTAGAAAAAAAAAGAGTTGGGTAATATTCGAGAATGATTGAATTGAATGGATAGTTACCGTAATTATAAAAATAAAGACGTCGGAGAAAATTTTTATGAATTTTTTCGAGCATGATAGTGTATTTGGATTTATTGGGATTCCAAACTAAGCTCCCATATTCCAGAACGGATTGAACAAGTGAAGAATCGAGGGTACGAAAAATTAGAGGGTTACGAAATTGACTAGCTTGGCGGGTGATGAACCCGAGCAGTTATTGGCGTGGGATGTTAAACTAATTATGTGAGTATAGAAAATGAAAGATGAATCGTCTTTTTAAATGATCGTATTATTATTGTATTATTTACAAATTGTTCTATTTATATATATAATCGTGTCGGAAACAACAGGGTCAGATCCTGTCTGCGCAGAAGTGGGCGACGTCGATGGCGTTACTTCTGGCCATCATCAGGTCTCCCTGGGTGCAGTTGTTCTATAATAACCTGTTTCAGAATCAAGTTTAATTATTATATTTGTAATGTTTCTGGAAGAAATAAATTGAATTGAATCTCGGCAAAGGTAGCAGATCAACACAACACTGTCACGATACTCTATTAAGTTGAAGAGACGGGGCTTTAAGAATATATACAACAATTGTAAAAATTGATTTTATTGAATGAAAAAAATATTCTAGGAACAAAATTAATTATACAAATAAAAAACGGCAAAATAAGCTGACGGTTTTCGTCGTTGTTTTGATTCAAAAGGCTCGGTTTTTTTGCCGCTCCCAATACAAAATTAATACGAATTAGTAATTAAAAAAGCCCATTGGATCGCAACACATAAGGTATCATAATATAAAAAAATTTAAGCGAAATCCAAAGGTACCCAATGAATATTTTGTACATCTAGAATAAAATGGAAAAAACCGGCAGGACTCAATGGTCAAAGCGTATGATTTGAAAGCCAAAGGTCGTGTGTTCGATCCCCGACGGAGATTTAAACAAAATATTTTTAACTTGATGTTGTGGCTTTTGGGTTGAGCCGTGTGTGGTGAACTTTTATCAACCAATATTTCGACCGCCATTGCAGGGTTTATAGTATAATCTGAATAAACCAACTCAAAACTAAATAAATTATTAATCCTGAAGAAGACCCCTGCAATGGCGGTCGAAATATTGGTTGAAAAAAGTTCACCACACACGGCTCAACCCAAAAGCCACAACATCAAATCAGGCCGTAAAAACCTAAGAATTTATTGATTTTTAACTTGATTTCTGAGCTCTAAAATTACCCCCGGGTTGTGTGAATTCGATCCCTCATAGATAAAATGCCAGTCATAGCCTATTAATCAAAATTGGTGGTAGACGAAGTCGTCCCGTGAAGACCACCCATTCATAGTAAATTCCTGTAATAATAAAGGATGATGCGTGAACTTCGGGCTGTGGTCTATGACGTTGGTGAATCAACACTCCACATGCAGCGCTTAGTCATATGCACCATGGTAAGCGTCATAGAATTCCTCAGATGAGACTTCAGAGTTACTATTACCATCTGTTGGTATTCTCCTGTAAGTGTTTACATAAAAAAATGGCTTAGATCGATGGAACGGTTTGTCGTCTGGATGAGTTAAAATTTTGTTTCGCGTGAATGCTCTAATGCGGTGCCCATCATTGACCAGTACGCCAAGATATTAATAATTTTCAGTAACCTAATAATACACATCTCAAAAGAAATCGACAGGCGTATAAAACTGGGATGGGCAGCATTTGGAAGACTAAAGTATATTTTTAAAGCGAAAATTCCGCAATGTCTTAAAACTAAGACGTTCAACCGATGCGTCCTCCCTGTATTAACTTATGGCGCAGAGACGTGGAATCTGACAGCAAGTCTTACCCATAAAATAAAAGTCACCCAGCGTGCTATGGAGAGATCCATGCTCGGAGTGTCGCTAAAAGATAGAATACGAAACGAGGAAATACGCAGAAGAACTCAAGTAGTGGATGCTACCCAACGAATAGGCACACTCAAGTGGCAAATATGTCGAAGAGACGACGGTCGATGGG
This sequence comes from Glossosoma conforme, assembly GCA_022606575.1. Lineage (NCBI taxonomy): Eukaryota > Metazoa > Arthropoda > Insecta > Trichoptera > Glossosomatidae > Glossosoma > Glossosoma conforme. The sequence continues at coordinate 43,363 of JAGTXR010000423.1, read as the reverse complement.
GAAAAAATGTATTGGAATGGCGCTCAAGAACTGGCAAACGAAGCATTGGCCGACCCCCTACAAAATGGACTGACGATATAAGAAGAATATAGGAAGTGACTTGGATGCGGAAGGCGGAGGATCGAAGATGATAGAGACTCATGCGGGAGGCTTACGTTCAACAGTGGACGGATACAGGCTGATGATGATGATAGATAGATGTTAGATAGATCTCGCTTTGTTATGGGTATGTTGAACAACTGTTATTCATAGTAGTGAGTTTTACAAAGCTCCTGAAGCCTTGAACATTTGGTCTTAGGAGCGGTTCAACCAACGACATGCGGATAGCGACAGGCGGTGACCCATCCAAGTTTTAGTCCACGAGTAATCTTACTTAAATTGAAGAACGGCGCTTACGATGTGATGATACGAGCAATAATAATTCTCTTAGCACTCGATGCATATTTATTGTATTATGTTAATCAGAGATAGTTTTACAAAGGAATGCTTAGCTCAGATTGCATGAAACCCGAGTCTCTTTGCTGTGAACAGTTGTCGAACGTGATGTTTGTCAAAACGTTGCCAAATTCCATTATATATTTATGCCGAGATATAATTTAGACATTCCTTAAGGTAACCAACACAATAATAATTTATGACTTACCCGAATACCGTTCAACTTTTCAGAATTCTCTTTGGGCATTTCTACATTTTTTTAATGCACTGATCGCTACTAGAGTCAGCCTTTCTAAAGCCACCGGTTAGCTTTGGAATGCTCTCCCAGCGTGTGTGTTTCCAATCTGGATCTCTTCAAATAAGAGATAAATATGAACTTGCTACTCCCCAACCCACACACAAACACAACACACGTTTCCCGAATGCAGCGTCCAACCTCCCTGGCTGAGCGTCATAGAGTGCACTGGTTTTGACCGTCTGTGCTTTCCTGGCCCAGTGGTTTCCTTACAGGACCGCAGATTTGCTATGTTCAATGTCCTTGGTCCCATACAGGAGTGCTTATGGTTCATTTCACAATCGGATTACATTAATTTGTAATAATAACGGGTCCGCCAAATAACTTTTTTTTTTTGAAAATGGGGCGCAAAACATCGAGTGTAGTTTCGGCTGTGTGGCACGTAGCGCCGTCCTGTTGAAACCAAATGTTGCCAATATCCTCCTCTTCAATTTTTGTGAACAAAAATGGCCCAATAACGATCGCCATTGACTGTAACGGCCACTCCTTGCTCATTTTCGAAGAAAAATGACCTGATTTTCGAAGTAATGTCGCAATATTTCCCAGCATTGTTCAAGCGTATACACAACCATATTCGCTTAGCGGAAGGATTAAACTAATTATCTGTCAAATCAGACATGAGCTAAGTGTTACCATTCACGAAATAAGTAATAGTTAAAAAAAAACGTTAGATGGCGGACCCTATAGTATTAAAGTTAGTTCATGGAAGTATATTGTGCGACGAAACATTACAAACATTGGCCTGCTAGGGCATTGAACGATGCAAATTTGCGGTCCCGTATGGGACCACTGCGCGTTTAAAGGTTAACATCAAAATTAAGATCAAAAACACACACGCACAAAACTTACATAATGTTATTTGAATGAGACTTTAGATATATAACATGTAATAAAGAATTATTTCGCATTGATACGGAGCATTAACCGTCCCAATAATCTGCCACTCTATGTATATTAATGGTATCAAGGTCTAAAACGGTATCGAGGAATTTGCGGTGTATGAGATTCAATGCATTAATATTAATTTTATAAATGCTTACTCATCTTGTAGACCACGGGTCGTCAACCTGGTCCGTACCGCCCACTAGTGGGCGATACGGGCTTCCGTGGTGGGCGTTGGTCGATTTTTGTAGATTTTCAAATCTCTTAAATTCCTTCTAGAATTTTTTCCACCCATATACTGAATTGAAATATAGCGGGGCTGGTGGGCGGTAGGGAATTTTTACCATAAAAAATAGGCAAAAATGGGCGCTAGGCATAAAAAGGTTGACGAACGCTGTTGTAGACTAAGGTATAAAAAGGGGACTTATTGAAAAAAAGTAGTATCAACTCAATTAGGGTCTTTGGATTTATCCTCAGTACAGCAACCTTGATATACCGGCATCACCATTTAAGCTGATGCCGTCATTTCGGGACCGCGACCTCGGTTCCGGAACACCACATCTATATATTATTTATTTAATAAATCATATTTTTTTTTTAAATCGATTAGTTTGGGTAATATTGTTGTTATTTGTATGTAGTCACTTTGGATTTGTTTTACCGACAAAGATCTGTTTCGAACGCGATTTGAATTGCCGCCTGAGATCTGCTTTATCGACGCTAACGGTCGAAAGCAATTTATGTAATAAAAAATGCTATGAACCGACGCTCAACTAAAACATATTCATTTACACTTTACCGAACATTAAATAGAGAAAACAACGTGGTTCCACGTGAAACAATTCGGGTCTTATTGTTGATTAGAGTTCACTTGCCATTGTCGAAATAACGTTAACGATCGCGGTGTTTGTTCCTAGGCACTTACTAAACGCGACACTAGATGGCAACTGAAGTTATCAAAGATACCGCGAAATTTGAATTTAAATATCGTGGGTTAAGCGATTCGAATTAATATTTTTATTTTTAATTTCGGCACTACTGTCACTGAAATTCGTATCAAATTACACGTCAAAATATTAATTAGTGTTTGAGATACCTGCCCATTTATTTGTGCACAGCTAAAAGTATGAAATAACGATATTATTATATATACGAGTATTATAATTTTAAATTAATATTAATTAAAAAATATATAAATTAAAAATATTTGGTATTGATTCACATTTTTTTTAACAGATTACATGTTTCGGCCTCCCTGGAGTCCATCTGCAATAAATTGCTGAAGATGGTCTCAAGGGAGGCCGAAACATGTAATCAGATAAAATAAATGTGAATCAAAACTATTTTTTTAAATAAAAATCAATATAAATATAATTATGCAGTTTCACCAAGTATTGTCAGTTGATAACCTTAATGTTATAATTTTAAAATTAATTTTAATTAAAAAATTAATAAAATAAAAATATTTAGTTTTGATTCACAATTTATTTTAAATGATTACATGTTTCGGCCTCCCTGGAGACCATCTTCACCTTAATGTTATATACGAGTATGTTACGTTATATGTTGGAACGCATAGTTATACTTGAATTTTTCATTCTCAGGTTCTGGAGATGAGCTGTCCGGACTAAGGAACCTGCTGGCGTACCCAGAAGAGCTGGCACTTAGACTGACAGAACACGAATATCGTCTTTTCTACCAGGTGAGGACACTAGTGAACGTTTTTATTGGCAAACTTAGCCAATTGCTTCTACCTCTTGACTTGATAATTAAGATGTGCAGTGAAACCTCGTTATTTCATTTTTCAAGGGACCATAAAAAATGATAATTGCGGGAAACGAATAAAGCGAGAACCCTTCAAATACGTACGAAAAAAAATATTTATATACATTGTACATATTGACATCAGCCTGATGTAGCCTTTGCTGACTGGTACCGAAAACCTCAATATACAATATTTCGTCTCTTATTTCTGTTCGCTTGTCGTACATGATGTGTCCGGTCACGGAAGTGACGTTAGTTATATAGATCGCCACTTGCGGCGATTTTTGACCGATCGCGGCATTCGGGGCCGGTCAGTAGTTGCCTCTCGACCGTGACGATAGTCCGGTTGAGGTTGGCCCGGCCTGAATGCTGTGAATAGGTCCGGGCTAGAAGTTTGTAAAGTTATCGAAATACAGGTATATATATCAATGTATTTCAGATAAAGTCTTTGTGTTGTTAAGCTGCTCCTCATACTGCCACCACGCGATTGAATAACATCACTTTAGAGAGAAGGATGTTAAGATTAACAAATTATGCGAAAAACGAAAAAATCTTGTATAGATATGAATTGTTGTAGGTGGCGCTTGATATAAATTACATGTTTATTTTTGTAAGGATTCTTCTTCGTGGTATCAATCCGGTGGATTGGTTTGCAGCAACAGAATCTTGCATCTCGATCTCCATTCCTCTCGGTCCTCCGCAACCCTCTTCAGCTCAGCATAAGCACTACAATTCATGTCCTCGAATACTTGCTGCAAATACTCCCGTCTAGGGCGCCTTCTACAGTTTCTATCCTCAACCATCCGCTCCACAATATCGTGAAGAAGACCATCGTGGCGCATGATGTGACCAATCCACCGGGCTCGCCTCTCTGAGACGGTTCTTATTAGTTGCCTATCTTCCTTGATTATTCTCTTAGGATTAATTTGTATTTATTCATAAGTTTTATTTCTTACCGACGATCTTTTTTTTTTTATGTAAGCACATACAGGAGAATACCGACAGATGGTGATAGTAATTTTTTGAAGTCTCATCTGTGGAATTCTATGACGCTAACCATGGTGTATATGGCTAAACGCTGCATGTGGAGTGTTGATCCGCCAACGTCATAGACTACAGCCCGAGATTCACGCATCATCCTTCATTATTACAGGAATGTACTATGAATGGGTGGTCTTCACGGGACGACTTTCGTCTACCACCAATTTTAATTGATAGGCTATGACTGACATTTTACGGGTGATGGATCAAATTCACACCAACCGGGGTATTTTTTAGAGCTCAGAAATCGATTAAAAATCCATTTTTTTTTAATCTCCTTCAGGGATCGAACCCACGACCTTTGGCTTGCTAAGCAAACGTTTTACCATTGAGCTATGACTGCCGGCATCTATGTTTTAGTGAACCGTGAGAACCCTAGCATCTGCCGTTTATTTTTCTTCATTATTGACGAAAGAAATATCATTAAAGATGATATTTGATGTAGATTTGTATGTATGTATCAATTAAATAAAAATATATTGATATAGATCATACAAAGGTTCCCAAACTTATTTCTCTCGTAGATCCTTTGCCATGATTTGAGGTAGAACCCCTCCTACTCACATTGGAACTTTTTTATTTAAAAAAAAACAGTATTTAACCATATTGCACTCTTTTGTTGTATGTCAACTCCGTTGTCGCCTGGCAGCCGACGAGACACGACATGCGTTTGTAGTGCAATTTAATGCGCAAAACTACTTTCGCGACACAACTGCATGTGATTATTACATTATTGAGTAATGAATCTGACATTTTAAAATAATGTTTAACATTGTTGAATATTGTTTTACAAAAGAATTACGTCTGAAAAATATTTATCCCAAAATAGCGAGAACTTCGCGTCATATGTCATCTGAAGATGAGCATAAACTATAACGGCATTTTGTAATAATTTTTTCCATACATAATAACATCCTCCTCTCTAAAAGGGTAGTTATTCAGTCAAGTGGTGGTAGGATGAGGAGCAGATTAACAACACAAAGACTTTTTGTGAAGCACATTGACATATATATTTCGATAACTTCTGGCCCGGACATACTCACAGCATTCAGGCCGGGCCAATAACAATGCGATCTCGCCGCCGTCGGCTCACGACTGACTGGCTGCGCGCCGTGGTCAGTCACACCCAGCGCCGCAAGTGGCTATCTTTATAACTAACGTCTCTCCCGTGACCGGATTTGTCCAACGTGCCAATTTGGCGATACACACATGTACGACAAGCGAACAGAAATAAGAGACGAAAGATTGTATGTCGTGGTTTTTGGTACCAGTCAGCAATGGCTATTTCATGCTGATGTCAATATAATTTTGTTAGCTATAGCGATCCTCCTAATTTTACTTGAGTATAAGTACATCCCCTTGTTTTAACGAACAGAAATAAGAGACGAAAAATTGTACATCGAGGCTTTCGGTACCAGTCAGCAAGGACTATATCATGCTGATGTCAATAGATTGTACTCGTCGAAGGTAGAGCTGACATGGGATGTCGCTTAGACCTCATGGCTATCACGTGTTTAAGTTAGTGAGAGGATATGGAGGAGTTTTATTATTTATTTATTACAGAACAGAAGTTCCAAGAAAAAAGTTACAGAGCATAGAATATACAATACATACATACAAAAGATAATAAGCAGATAAAAATAACATAAAAGAATAAGAAGATGACACATGTCAATGTCCAAAGATCTAGGAGAACAATACCATCGACAAAAGAGTAAAAGGATGTAAGAAAAGGATCGAGATGTGCTGGTAGGCCGTTTAGGAGCGACATTGCCGTTGTACCAAATTGAGTGCTTGAAGCTCCACAAGCATCGACTGGGATCAAAAACAATGGATGGCTACGAGCACGGGTGTACCTATCTGGAACATAGAAGTTAAAACATTAAATTATTGATAAGACGATGATCTTCCGACAACGGCAACGATTAAATCAATTTATTTTTGTTCCTACCAGGTTCCACCAATAGAGTTTCTACGACAGGTGACTTTGGATCTCGGTGCTGAAGGCGTGCTGGATGTTGATGGAGCATACCTTCCGACGAGCGGGCGATCAGTGAAGGATCTCATCAAGAGATTCAACGAAGTAAGTCAGATCCAAAACATTTATTACTACATATCGCCCGATGGATTGGTCACATCATGCGCCACGATGGTCTTCTTCACGATATTGTGGAGGGGATGGTTGAGGTTAGAAACTGTAGAGGACGCCCTAGACGGGAGTATTTGCAGCAAGTATTCGAGGACATGAATTGTAGTGCTTATGCTGAGCTGAAAAGGGTTGCGAAGGACCGAGAAGAATGGAGATCGAGATGCAAGATTCTGTTGCTGCAAACCAATCCACCGGATTGATACTACGAAGAAGACTCGTAGAACGAAGTAACTTGTGGTTTGTTATACAAGTATTTAATTAACTCACTTCTTAGGTTTTTGATATAAGATAACCTGACACCTCACTGAAACTCACATCTAAATCATGAATCCTGAAGAAGACCCTGCAATGGCGGTCGAAATATAGGTTAAAAGAAATTCGCCACACACGGCTAAGCCCTAAAGCCACAATGTCAAGTATTTAATTGTTAACCCTTTCGTTACGGCTCGGTGGAATACAAATTATACTGTCAATACAGCGTGAATTTTTCAAGCCATTAATTTTGCTTAAAACCAGTATTTGAAGCATAAATGTACTTATCTGACTTATTTTCATATTTCACATTGGTTCTTATATCCCCCAGTCTATTTGACATCTAACTGATGCACCTAGAATCACGGGAAGGCCTTCAGCCACTCTCTAAGAAGTAGCTTCTTGCGTGCCCTCAGTAACGGGTCCCCATCTGGGTCTCCAAAAACAGAACGGGACAAGGAGGGTTTTCACCAAGCAAAGTTCTTGTATCCTTTAGCTATCAGATAATGCATTAAAAACGATTATATTTAATAAACGTTCTTTATGTAACTCCATACATTGTTTTCAGAGAACATTCTCGTTATACAAGTAACTGGTTTTGGTGAGCAACACCACACATGGGTGTAAAAGTTAGTAGTTCAGACGTTAAAATTTGGACTTTTAGACTTCTTCGCCGAAGGTCGCCGCGAATACAGAAAATGCATATTAGTTGGGCTCCGTAGATATGAGATCGATATATCCAACCGGTCCAGACTTCTGTTGGATTACGCTAAGGAGCCTTTGCCTCGCTAAATCTAATATTGGACAATGCCACAGAACGTGCTCAGCGTCCTGCAAGGGGCTGCCGCATGGGCAGTCTGGACTATCAACGAGGCTAAACTACACATGTAGGTTGATAAAGGGAATGACTGCAGTTCCAAGTTCCTACTGTAGATTTTACAATGAGTACTGAAAGTAGCAAAGCGATATATCACGTCAACAGAATCTTTGACGACATATGCCGATAACCGATGCGAAAGGGTTAATAGTATAGGGTCCGCCATCTAACGTTTTTTTTTCAACTAGTACTTATTTCGTGAATGCTAAAACTTAGCTCATGTCTGATTTGACAGATAATTAGTTTTATCTTTTCGCTAAAGATTATGGTTGTTTATACGCTTGAACAACGCTGGAAAATATTGCTACATTACTTTGAAAATCATGCTATTGTCCGCCATCTAACGATTTTTTTTTAAATAGTACTTATTTCGTAAATGGTAACATTTAGCTCATGTCTGATTTGACAGATAATTAGTTTTATTCTTCCGCTAAGCGATAAAAATACTTTTGCGTAAGTCGATATTACCCCAAAATATTTTTGCGTAAGTCGATATTACCCCTTTCCCCCATTTTGAAAAGAAGACAATCAATGTATATTTAAATAAACATTATTTATTGAATTAATTGACACTGGAAATAACAAAAAAGTTACATGAAAATAAGGGGTCCGCCATCTAACGTTTTTTTTTTTCAACTAGTGCTTATTTCGTGAATGGTAACATTTAGCTCATGTTTGATTTGACAGATAATTAGTTTTATTCTTCCGCCAAACGAATATGGTTTTGTATACGCTTGAACAATGCTGGGAAATATTGCGACATTACTTTGAAAATCAAGCCATTTTTCTTCAAAAATGAGCAAGGAGTGGCCGTTACAGTCAATGGAGATCGTACCGGGCCATTTTTGTTCACAAAAATTGAAGAGGAGGATATTGGCATTATTTGATTTCAACAAGACGGCGCTACATGACACACAACCGAAGCTACACTCGATATTTTGCGATGTTTTTCAAAAAAAAAAGTTATTTGGCAGACCCTATATTACTAGCATTAATTTCGTATATACTAGCGTATCTACTATCATGGTAGTTATTAGCACTCATTACTTGTGAACATACTTTAAGTAGTGGTTAAGGCAGCGTTTTAACGTATAGTCCCCCGGATGGTGTGACTTGGATCCCTCACCGGTAAAATGCCAGTCATAGCCTATTAATCAAAACTAGCGGTAGACAAAAGTCGTCCCGTGAAGACTTCCCATTCATAGTAAATTCCCGCAATAATGATGATGCATGAATGTCGAGCTGTAGTCTATGACGTCGGCAGATCAACACTCCGCTTTTACTTGATTACAATGGGCTGATCGACCCCACACTCGTTCCGCATATTCTCCGGCTGAGAAGCAAAGTGTTAGGCTCAGGTACGAAGAAGGGGTGGTTGCGGATATGCTAATGGTGATGATGATATATAATCGTGTCGGAAACAACAGATCCTGTCTGCCCAGAAGTGGGCGACGTCGATGGCGTTTCTTCTGGCCACCATCAGGTCTTTCTGGGTGCAGCTATTCGGGCACAGCGCACATTCCAGAAGGTGTGACACGGTCTGCTCCACGCCGCAGTCACATTCAGTCGGTGCGCTGTAAAACTGCCCGGCTTTCATTTGTGTCCTCGTTTTGCATACTGCGGTCAGAAGTCTGTTAAGGGACCTCCATATATTCCACCCTTGGTCATGTCCAGGGGCTAGGTCCTCTTTCGGGGCAATCCAAGTATTCCCCTCAGTTGCGCTTCTCCACATGTTCAGCCGCAGGGTGGCCTCAGGTATCACCAGTTCCGTTGTCGACTGTAGGAAACATCGTGATGATGATGATACATGCGCTTTCATAAACAAGAGGAACTGTTGGGACGTGGTCGGTGCAGCTTCGCGGGGCAAGGCTAGTTCATTGTCGGAGAAAATATTGAATTCAGAACACGGTTGATATTCGTCTCGGGAGATCTGCACACCACGTATTATATGGGACCTTAGACTGCAGAGTTGTTGAGAGAGACTATGGAAGGCCGGGCTGGATGCAGCCCACGTTCACTATTGCTCCCGGGAGATGCGTCATTTACACATTAGCGAACGAGCATTACAAAAAACGCTGCTATAAATTTTTTCAATTCAAAACATTTTGTATGCCACCGGGTATAGTTTGGTGATTAAAAAGTTTGCTTGACAAGCCAAAGGTCGTGGTTTTGACCCCCGATGAATATTTAAAAAATAAGGATTTTTCATCGATTTCTGAGCTCTACAATACCCCGGTTGGTGTGAATTTGACCGTAATCACCCGTAAAATGCCAGTCATAGCTTAATAATTAAAATTCGTGGTAGACGAAAGTCGTCCCGTGAAGATCATCCATTCTTAGAGAATTCCTGTAATAATAAGGATGATGCGTGAATCTCGGGCTGTAGTCTATGACGCTGGCAGATTAACACTCCACATGTGAGCGTCATATAATTCCACAGATGAGAATTTAGAATTACTATCACCATCTGTCGATATTCTCCCGTATATTATATTACATGAATGTCGGGGCTGTAGTCTATCATGATGGCGGATCAACATACAGTCCACATGCAGCGCTTAGTCATATGCAGCATGGTAAGCGTCATAGAATGCCACAGATGACGAGCAGACATGGTAATGATGATAATGATGACATTTAAAATAAGAGTTGTATATAGTCTTATGAATTCATATAAGTCTGTTAAGGGACCTCCATATGTTCCATCCCTGGTCATGACCAGGGGCTAGGTCCCGATTATGTACTAGACATGGAAGCAAAATATATAAATGAGTACCACTGTCTAATTTGGAACCCAAGCGTATAATAAAAAGATTTATAATACAAGTAATTTACTTACAAGAAACTAATTTAGTTATTGGACCAGACAGGGTATGATGATGATTTTGATATCTCGTCTGTGGATTATGCAACACTTACCATTTTGAAGATGTCGATCTACCGACGTCTTAAACTTCGGTCTGACAATGCCGTTTTTTAAATTTACTATAAATTTCACATAGAATTTAAAAAAAACGATCTAGCATTCCCAAGGCGGGAAACGAGCTACTTCTGCATGCCACCGTTCTCAGTGACCTGTACGCCGATATATCTGAAACTCTAAACCGTCTCGATGATCTGACAAGAGCTGGTAAGTGCAAGATTTTTTTTTCTATGTAAGCACATACAGGAGAATACCGACAGATGGCAATTGTAATTTGATGTCTCATTTGTGGAATTCTTTGACGCTTACCATAGTGCATATGACTAAGCGCTGCATGTGGAGTGTTGATCCGCTAACGTCATGGACTACAGCCCGAGATTCACGCATCATCCTTAATTATTACAGAAATTTACTATGAATGGGTGGTCTTTACGAGACGACTTTCGTCTACAACCAATTTTTAACAATAGGCTATGACTGGATTTTTACGGGTGAGGATCTAATTCACACCAACCGGTATTTTAGACCTCACAAATCTTTTTTTTTTTTCTGATCTCCGTCGTGGATCGAACCCACGATCTTTGGCTTGCAAAGCAAACGCTTTGACCATTGAGCTATACCCGCCGGAAATTCTCTTTTTTGATGAATGATTTGCACCTCGACAAGCCCTTTTGCACATAAAGTAGGAATTGCTTGCAGTAATTCGTATGCCCTATAAAGTTTGCTTGTGTAACTTTCCGATATTTGTGTTTGTCGCCGGTCGTCAATGTGTATAGCTGTTTTGATATTCTGGGCTGCTTGAATAATTTAGAGATTTGTCTAACACATTGGCGACCGGTGACCCTCCGTGTCGCCTCCCGCTGTGTGGGATGTCCTCTCCTGACCCTAACATAAACAAGACGTAAAAAGAAAGGTCGACCTATGATCAGAAAACTGAGAGAAAAGCCCTACTGTCGTACGAAACAACATGAGTCTCACTTCCGACAAAGTTGAGAACAATATATATTTAGAAATTAAAGAAAGATCACCCAACGTGTTTTATTATCATTAACATCAGCTTTTATATAGTCCTTTTTTATGACCTTGCTATAACATCTTTGTTTCTCTAAGTAAAAATGTGTGACTTGAGTCTTCCTGTTAAAGAATGCCTCTGTTTTTAGCTCTCTTATGATTTTCGGTAGGCAAGAAAATATCATCATCAGCCAGTATCCGTCCACTGTTGAACGTAAGCCTCCCACATGAGTCTCTATCCTCTTCGATCCTCCGCCTTTTCCATCCAGGTCACTCCCGCTATTATTCTTATGTCGTCAGTCCATCTTGTAGGGGTCGGCCAATGTTTCATTTGCCAGTGCTTGGGCGCCATTCCAATACTTTTCTTATATGATATGTCCTGCCCATTGCCACTTGAGTGTGCCTATTCATTGGGTAGCATCCACTACTTGAGTTGTTCTGCGTATTTACTCGTTTCGGATTCTATCTTTTAGCGACACTCCTCACATGGATATCTCCATAGCACGCTGGGTGACCTTTATTTTATGGGTAAGACTTGCTGTCAGATTCCACGTCTCTGCGCCATAAGTTAATACAGGGAGGATGCGTTGGTTAAACTCCTTAGTTTTTAGACATTGCGGAATTTTCGCTTTAAAAATGTGCGTTAGTTTTCCAAATGCTGCCCATCCCAGTTGTATACGCCTGTCAATTTCTTTTTAAGGGGGAAAGATATATATATATATAGTTAATTATTTCCTGCAGCATCCGCAGTACATGTCTCATACAGATCCACCTTGATCTCTTGACCGAATGTCGAACCATCGTACTCCCAGTATCCTTCAAAGGCATCCGAAAACCAATACGTCTTTTGGCAAGATGCCAAGATTCACAGTCGTAAAATTTAATGGGGATGACATACTCGCAGCATGGTCGGTACTTTGTTTTGATCTACCAACGCCGTCAGTCCCGGATATTACGCATTAAGCTAATATGCGATCTATTTACGAATATTATCGTAACGAGGATTTTTCAGAGCTACTCGTTTTCGTATGACGACAGTTTCAATGCCAAAGTCACACACTTCTTCTTCTTAGTATCAAACCGGTGTATTGGTTTGCAGCAACAAAATCTTGCATCTCGATCTCCACTCTTCTCGATCTTCTGCAATCCTCTTTAGCTCAGCACAAGAGCTACAACTCATGTCCCCGAACACTTGCTGCAAATACTCACGTCAAGGGAGCAGTTTGCAGTTTCTATCCTCAACTATCCTTTCCACAATGTCGTGAAGAAGACCATCGTGGCACATGATGTGACCGATCCGTCGGGCTCGCCTCTCTGAGATGGTTCTTACTTTTGATGTCTGATATCAATGATATACACCCTATTCTCTTTTTACGCGACCTCTTCTACGCGATTTTGATTTAACGCGTTTTTTTAGATTGCAACAATGAATAATTACAATAAGTGGTAACATCCTGCTCTCTAAGTTAGTTATTGAATTGCATGGTGGCAAGATGAGGAGCAGATCAACAACACAAAAACTTTTTCTGAAGCACATTGACATATATATTTCGATAACTGTACAAACTTCTGGCCCGGACCCAATCACAGCATTCAGGCCGGGCCAACCACAGGACGACCTCGCCGCCGTCGGCACACAACTGACTGGGCACCGGGCGCCGCAAGTAGCGATCTATATAACTTGTCCTCTTGTATACGGCATAATAAAATTACTACACATGCGTGTCCGATGAGCGAACGAAAATAAGAGACAAAATATTGCATATCGAAGTTTTCGGTACCAGTCAGCAAGGTCTTTATCATGCTGATGTCAGTGGATATAATTAATTATGAGTCCACAGATAAAATCGTTTTCTTGCCATACGAATCCAGGTGACTTTTCACCTGGTCAGCGTTTGTAATTTTTTTGTCATGAAATGGATGCCTCATCGTCTTGAAGAGATTAGAATCTGAAGGTGCTAATGTAGCCGTCTGATTGCAGACGGAGCTTGACAAATCGATTATAATTATTGTTTGAAATATGAGCGGATATAGTAAAAAAAATACAAAAATTAAAGTTTTTTTAATTACTTATTTTTGTACACTATTTAGAATTGGTTTTTTCATACCTTTTTGTATTTTTAATGCGATATTTTGATTTTCGGAACCGATTCCTTGAATTATATAAAATTTCGAGTTTTTTTCGCCATTTTCTTTTACGCGCAAAACGAATCGCGCAAACAAGAATAAAGTGTAAATATTTTTTGCTTGTTGTAGGTTAGTGCTTGGTGCACGGACACCATCCTGATGCAGACATCCATCGAAGAGCGCCGTGCTGCGCTGAGTTGTCTCCTGCGTGCTGCTCTAGTTTGCTGGGGTATCGGAAACTTCAATGGAGCCATGGAGCTGGTCGCTGGACTCAAGTAAGTCAGAAATTCGACTATGTAATCCTTTCCCACCTTATAAGCCGATCAATGCCGAAAACAATGCCCTTATCATTCACGTTCAATCTTAATCTCTTTACTGCTAGACAATGCATAAAATATAGGTATGTACTAACATCCTCCACTCGCAAAGAGAGAGGCGTTAATACGCCGTGTAGTGCAGGATGAGGAGCGGGTCAGCAGACAAAGACTCTCTTTTAGAAGCATAAAATATATTTATTTTAAAAACATTACAAACTTTCGACCACGCGGGTTGACATGCCGCGTGGCCGCCATGCGACCTTGCCAAGCCAAAGGGTGGGGACCGACTCACGTGTGGGCTCGCCGGAGCGAAGGATCTCGCTCAGCGCCACGAGCGGTGATGTTTATCACTAACACACCCGTGAGCGGACCTTTTCAAAAATGACAATATGACGGCGCACCTAAATGCACGACAAGCGACCCGAAATAAGAGACGAAAGATCGTATGTCTAGGTCTTCGGTAACAGTAAGCGAGGACTACATCATGCTGATGTCAGTACTTATGATTATGTACTAAAGTAATAGAAAAGAAGAAAGTCAACAACAATTATTAAAATCAATTATTAAAAGTTTAAAAGCTCGCTAAACAGAAGACTCCACGAAATTACTTTGATAAATAAATTACTGGAGCTTACGGGCTTCTCTCAAGTGGAATATATCAATGTTCGAGGTGAAATGGTTGAACAGTCTTATCACTCTTCCAAAAGGGCGTAGTCTCTTGCAGGTTAGTATTACTCCTAGGAAGAACAAACAATATGTGCCTCCTTATCCTTAAATAATTGTCAGTGACAAACAAACCGATTTCCAACAAAGTATTAGGATTTCTGAACACGCCGAGCACTAGCCGAAAGAAATGCATACTCAAGCAATGTGTGCTTGAGTACGCATTTCTTTCGGCTATCTCTTCTAGTTCTCAACTCATTGTATCCCAACATACCCCGTATAAAGTTAGATGGGTACAGCCACGGATAATATCCATACATCCTCATACACTTGCAATCTCCCAATTCACACACAAACATAAAACACATTTCCCGTATGCAGCGTCCAATCGTCTTGACTGAGCGTAAAGCAGTCCACTGGTCTCGACCGATTTTGCTGTCCTTTATGGGCTTTCACAAAAGAAAACTACTGTCACAAATCTCACAGTATCAGCCATGGTACTCATCTCATCCCATGTCAGTTTTTCTCGAAGGCTGGATTAAAAAGCTGATAACTGACAATAATCTAAATGAGTGTATCATGAAAAATGATTCATTGTCTTCTATGTAATGCAGGCATTTGCCGGCGGGTATAGATCAATGATCAAAGCGTTTGCTTTGCAAGCCAAAGATCGTGGGTTTGATCCACGACAGAGATAAAAAAAAAGGATTTTTAATCGATTTATTATCTTCTATGAAAATACCCCCGGTTGGTGTGAATTCGATCCATCGACCGTAAAATACCAGTCATAGCCTATTTATTAAAATTGGCGGTAGACGAAAGTCGTCCCGTGAAGGCCACCCATTCATAGTAAATTCCTGTGATAATGATGCGTGAATCTCGGGCTGTAGTATATGACATTGGCGGATCAACACTCCGCATGCAGCTCTTAGCCATATGCACCATGGTAAGCGTCATAGAATTCCACAGATGAGACTTAAGAATTACTATCACCGTCTGTCGGTATTCTCCTGTATATGTTCACATAAAAAAGGCATGATACGTTTATAGTCCAGTCGGACATAGCAGTGAAATTTTATTCTGTGTACTTGCATAAAAAAGGATCAGGAATCTTGTATTTGTCTGAAGAAGAGATGAACATTGAACATGTAATACAAAAGGTAAAGACTTTTAAAGGATATCTGGCGGAGCTATGGAAGTCATCTAGATGTACTGGATAAAATTGCGGTTGTGGCAGGGGTTTCTTTCGGCCTTCAGCTGTTACTTAAGTCTGTAGGCCGGCGGAAACTACTTGCTGCGGCTTGCTGTTGCAACGTCCAAGAATACGAATGACCCAAAGTGCACAGAGAAGAACACAACGCGCGTATACTAATGTGATCAAAAAATACCGGGAAATTTGAATTAAGTTTTCGCGGGCTAAGCGATTCGAATTTATGTTTTTATTTTTATGTTGCCACTACTGAATATGTGCCAAATTACGCGTCAAAATAGTCATTAGTGTTTGAGATACCCGTCCATTTGTAAACATTTAAAATAGTTTTTTTTTTTTTTTTACAATGTCAGAAACTATTCATCAACGCAGTTTCATCAAATTTTGTATGCGGAATGAAATTTCTGCTGCCGTTACTTTAAGAATGTTGCCTTCGGTAAGGAAGCTCTATCGAAAACAAGAGTTTACGAGTGGTTACAAATGTTCAAAGAGGGTCGGTACAGTGTTAACCCTTTCATTACGGCTTGGTCTGAATACAAATTATACTGTGAATTATAAAACTAGTATTTGAAGAATAAATGTACTTATCTGGTCTATTTTCATATATCACATTGGTTCTTGTATCCTTAAGTTATCAGATGATGCATAAATAACAATTCTAAGAAAGTAGCAAAGCGATATATCACGTCAACCGATGTCAACGGTTGGGGAATCTCATGACGGCATATGCCAACAACCGATGCGAAAGGGTTAAAGACGAGGCACGGCCATGACAACCATCAACATCAATTGCAAACGAAGCATTGGCCGAACCCCTGCAAGATGGACTGACGAGATAAGAAGAATAGCAGGAGTGACCTGGATGCGGAAGGCGGAGGATCGAAGAGGATGGAGACTCATGCGGGATGCTTACGTTCAACAGTGGACGCAATGAGCAGCAGAATATTAATATATCAATTCTAGGAGTACCCTTAAAAGATGCAAAAGAGTTTGTATAACTTGGAATTACAATCACCTGGGATGGCAGAACAAAAAGAGAAGTCAACAGTCGCATACATCAAGCAAGGCTTTCAATAAAAAAACAAAATTCTTGAGTCATAAAACATTCATTTAAAGCTCCGCAAGCAATCTGCCAAAACATTTGTTTGGAGCATATTGATGTACGGCTGTGAGACATGGTGCTTATCTGAAAGTAATAAAAAAAAACTGGAGCCCTTTGAGATGTGGTCTCCAGAAGAATTCACGGAATTTCCTGGAGAGACCACGTCACGAACAATGAGGCTCTCAGCATAATCAAGGAGGATAGGCGCCTAGTAAGAACCATCTCAAAGAGGCGAGCCCGATTGATCGGTCACGTCATGCGCCACGATGGTCTTCTTCACGACATTGTGGAAGGGATGGTTGAGGGTAGAAACTGTAGAGGACGCCCTAGACGGGAGTATTCGCTGCAAGTGTATTTCTATATCTAATTATTCGAGCTCTTCTTCTTCGTAGTATCAATCCGGTGGATTGGTTTGCAGCAACAGAATATTGCATCTCGATCTCCATTCCTCTCGGTCCTCCGCAACCCTTTTCAGCTCAGCATAAGCACTACAATTCATGTCCTCGAATACTTGCTGCAAATACTCCCGTCTAGGGCGCCCTCTACAGTTTCTACCCTCAACCATCCCCTCCACAATATCGTGAAGAAGACCATGGTGGCGCATGATGTGACCGATCCATCGGGCTCGCCTCTCTGAGATGGTTCTTATTAGTTGCCTATCTTCCTTGATTATTCTGAGAACTTCATTGTTCGAGCTCGTATGCTGAGCTAAAGAGGACTGCAGAGGATCGAGAGGAGTAGAAATCGAGATGCAATATTTTGTTGCTGCAAACCAACCCACCGGATTGATACTACCAAGAAGATATTATGTATACTAGATTTTATGCTTGGTAAGGGATCGAACCCCTAAAATTTGTCGCTTGCTAAACGAGAACTTTCTATCATATATTATTACTCTGCTTGTTCAAAAATGGCTTCATAATAGTGGTTGTTCCAGTTAGCGCAAACTTCATTAGCATTAAGTAAACAATGCCACGCAAATACACATTTTACGCAAGTTACTAATGTACTTGATGTCGCTGTGACATCGTCTAATTACTTAAGTATGTGCTGGGTAAGTTGGTCTCCTGTGTAATTGAAACAGAGGCACGGGAGTAGCGACCGCAATAATAATAAAACAATCAACTAATTACCATAACTAGATAAAGAATTATCAAATAAATAAAAATGTTTTTTAATTTGGTTTAGAATATTGCTGGCATTATCCAGTTATAATTTTAATACAGTTTCGGTCATTATTTTCAATACATTGGTCAGTAATTGTTCGAATATATCCGGGCAAATCGATTACAACAGAAGAGTTATATTACATTGGTCAGAAATTACACTAAATGGTCGGATATCGGTCAGAATAAATAATTTATGATCAGAAAGCCCATAATTAGTAGTTATTAAGTACATGAGTGCTTCAAATACTAGTTTTGAGCAAAAAAATTCACGCCGCGTTGACAGTATGATTTGTATTCCACCGAACCGTAACTAAAGGGTTAAAATGTATTATGTATCACTAAGTACTGTTTATTCACTTGCTCGCAATGTGAATGTTAAAAGTATGAATAGCATTTTTTGTATCATTAATGTAGTTGTTTTGTAATTTCTCGTGTTCTTAGATCAAGCAGACTGCGAGCCACGTGGAGTTCTCTGCAGTCGGAATCCACCCCCGTCCTCAACTTCCTGGCGGCGGCGCTTCTGTCGGCGGAGGCGGAAAGGGCACTGGTTAGGGCCTTAGCCATACCTACGTGCAGAGTGGTGCCTTTTTTTGGGGCATTTCTAAGAGAACTAAGGTATGCTTCCTCTCATACTCGTATAACATCAAATCTATTTAGCCTAGCCACGTCCCATCATCTGGGGTCGGCTCTCCTTGTGCACATTCGCCATGTCTGTCTGCCCTGCGTTGCATTCTCGGTCAAACCCAGGGTTTTCAGATCCTTGTTTACAGTTGCAGTCTAGGTTGCCTGTGGTCTTCCATGTCTTCTTCTCAGCGTGGGTATGTTGAGGGCTTTTTAACCATGTGGTCCTCATCTCTCCGTGTCACATGCCCATACGATCTTAGGCGGTTTTCCCTCATCTTTTCAGGTATAGGGGCCACCCGAAATGAACCCTGAATATGCTCATTTCGAACTCTGTCCACTCTAGTCACACCGCCCGCCCACCTCAGCATCTTCATCTCTGCCACATGAATCCTAGTCACGTTTCAGCGGGGTCCAACACTCTGATCGCATAGCATAAAATAATATATTTAATTCATATTACACAATGTATGGAGGTCCTTTAACAGACTTTTGACCGGAATATGCAAGACGAGGACACAAATGAAAGCCTGGCAGTCTTACAGCGGACCAACTGAATGTGACTGCGGCGTAGAGCAGACCTTCTGGAGTGTGCGCTGTGTCCGAGTGGCTACACCCAGGAAGACCTGATGATGGCCGGGAGTAACGCCATCGACTTCGCCCACTTCTGGGCAGACAGGATCTGACCTTGTTGTTTCTGACACGATTATGTATATAATACACAATGATGTAATATTAATTATATGTATTGTATTTACAAAACAAAGCCAGAAGTCAGATAAATTATACTCTACTAAAAAAGATAGTTTGATACCAGGCTCTACTTTAAGTGCCGGTTTAAGGGGGTGGCGAAGTGGGTCGGTGCCCCGGGGCGAATAAGCTAAGGGTGCCGAAGGCAACTAATGTTTTTTACATTTTTTTAATTATAAGCAAAATGAGGCACTAGAAAAAAAATGTTCTAGGGCGCTGTAGGGTCTAAATCCGATAATGTTTACGTTAATCATTGATATTTATTATTACTTTTAATATAACTTTACATACTTCTGGCCCGAGTGGAATAACATGCCGGGCCAGCTATAATGTGACCTTCTAGGCTGTCGGCACACAACTGAGAGCGCTCGTGATGGGCTGTCGCACAGCGCCGCAGTGGCGATCTACGTAACTAGTCCAAAATGCCAATATGGCGACACATACACGTACGACAAGCGAGCAGAAATAAGAGACGAAAGATTGTATATCGAGGTTTTCGGTACCAGTCAGCAAGGGCTATATCATGCTAATGTCAGGATATAAGAAGAAAAAAATAGATTTTATTTTCAATGCATCGGCTAAGAGCCTGCTTATGGACTCTTTATCAAAATAGAAAAAGATAAATATAACTCGTTAGAAAGAGGAGTCCCTTTCGATGCAGTTCGAGGGAATCTATCGGGCAAGCAGACTTTGTGGCCAATAAAATAAAATCACGCAAGTACAATCTTTGCTCGTATTTTCGGTGACTCTATCTTCCATGTCCATTATCAGTGGCCACAATTGTTCAGAGGGGACTCCCACTGGACTTAACAGTTGCTAACTGATTATAATCTGAATGAACGCATTATCAAGGAGACTTAACTGTCCTCCAGTGTGAGGCGGGTAAAGTCCAGTCCAGTAGCGAAAAATAGTGACTCAAAGTACAAGTTAAGTTTAAGATACAAAGTAATGTTTTAATTACAGCAATGGTGGCTAAATAAATAATTTTTATTATTTTTTTAATTTAAGCAATGGTTTGATAATGTTTCTTTATTATTGTGCTTCATCAGGGAGATCTTATCGTCGCCGCCTAGAGCACCTCTCGCTCTTCAAGGCAACCCATCATCAGCCGGGAACACCAGACGTGATCCAAAAAACGTAAAGAGGTAAATAAACATAATGTTGATATATTTCACGTAAGAGAGGCCCAATTCAGACATGAACTCCAAGAGTTTCTTTGGAGGAATAATTGGTTGGCGTCGACTGTTTGATGAGCATTTGGACCTTCTGTTGCTTGTCTTTATTGCATTGTTCTTAGTACTTAATCATAAGTAGCTATGTTTGTATATATTGTATTTTTTATTTAATTATTATTGTACTTCAGAAATGAATCGAGTTGGTAAAATTTGTAATGTTTCAAGGAATAAGTAAATAAATTTGAAATAAAAACTATAATTGAAATAACTTCATGATATTTTGATGTTTTATTAATTGACAAATAAATACTATTTACTGGCAGTTAATGTTTCTTGATATTATTAAAGCAACTCATTTTAATATTAAATTTGGTATTAAAAAAATAATAATACATATTTATTTTGCGTTACAGAGATTCGATGAGGAGAGAACTATCAGCGGGAAGAAACGAGTCAGTAAGAAAAAGAGAAGAGAGCCAGCACGATCCTCATACATCTGAATCGGAACCAAAGACCACGAAAGAAGACACAGAAGAATCTAAAACACCGTTCAAAGAAACAGAAGATGTAAAAGATAAGAAAAATACTGACTTAGAAGAAAACGAAGACATCATAGACGTTGCTAAAGATGTTGATAACGAAGAAAAAAATGCGATGTCTACAATTGATAACGTTTCTTCTGCTGTAGATGAATCGTATAGCCAAAGTACAAGCGTTGAAGGAAATGCAGGTAATTCATCAGAGAGTCCCAGCTCTTCGACAAGTTTCGCAAAAAAAGGCAGTTGCATTACATCGTCTTTTGACAGTCAAAACATGTCTTCATTTTCAGTCGATTCTAAAGAAACACATGCCACTCAAGATATATTCTGCTCTTTAGACAGTCAAAGTGGTTTTGCTTCTAAAAGAGACAGCATAAGCTATTCTAGAAGCGAAAGTTTGAAGAAAGATAGCAGGATCTCTTCTCTGGACAGTCAATGCTCTCCTCAAAGCTTTCCAGGCCATTCTAGAAAAGAAAGTTCATTTTCTTGCGACGTACAGATGCCGTTTAGAAGCTCTAGAGAAGAAAGCATCAAAGAAGAGATAGATCCAAGCATGCAGGATGAATTGGAATGTGGGAAAGAAGAATACGATAAAGAATTGATTGAAAAAGACGATGTAGTTGAAACTTGCTTGACTTCTAGAGGATCTAGAGGCGAAAGCATGAAAAGAGACAGAATTGCATCTATCGACAGTCAAATGTCTTTTCATCTTCCTTACTCTAAACGAGATAGCGTGTTTGTTACATCGAACGATAAAGAAAACTTTGCCAGCAGTTCTAGAGCGGAAAGTTTTAAACGGGAATCTCGGATAAATTCTATTGATAGTCAAATAATTCATACTACAAAAGAGATCAATATTGGTTCGAGAACAGAAAGCTTGAGACGAGAAAGCCGAATCTCTTCGGTGGACTGCCAAGCTCCGTTTCTTTTGAATTTAAAGAAAGACTCATTGCATGAAGACAGTCCTGCTAGAGCTGCGATTAAAGACGGTGCTAAGCGAGAAAACCGAATTTTTTCTGTTGACGGTCAGAATCAGAATGTCCTGCAAAATTTTTCTTCTACGCATCGTAGAGACACTATAGCAGGAGACTCTCAAACTGCCGTTTCTAACAATAGGACGAAGCAGCCGGATTTTTTGAAGACTGAAGGCAGAACAAAAAACACCGAAGGAAACATTCCTTCTTCTAAGAGTCCCGCCTTATCGCCTCAGCCTAGTCGGCAAGTGGTAAGAGGTTTGTGATACTCACTTCTTTCTTCTCTTGACTTGCTTTTCACAAAGCTTATTTATGCGCCGGCCACATGGTGACAACTCACTCTTGTCATGTCTAGCTGATAATATTTATTTTGTTGAAAATATACATTTCACTATAAAATATCATTTATTTGTCTTAAACGTCACCCGTTATAGCGAACGCCCTTGGGCGCGCGCGCTATAACGGTCGCGAGTCTCTCCAACTGTCAACTCACTGTGCGCTCTGTAATCTCGGCGGTGCCAACCGTCGCTGCAGAAAAGCGAATTCAAGATGACAGTGGTACCCACAGGAAATGGGCCCACTCTCATAACATATATTTTGGCGTATGTAAGCACCGTTTAACATTTTACAATTAAAACTAACATTACATGTACATGTCAGACGAGCGAACAAAAATAAGAGACAAAAGATCGTTTTTCGAGGTTTTACGGCATCAGCCCCTTTAGTCTGATGCCGTAAAGCCTCGAAAAAATTGATATAGCTCCTTTAAGCTATATCAAGCTGATATCAGTCGATAACATAAAATACACAAAAAGTAGCCATTCTAATGAATACACGGAACTTTAAAATATCTATACCAACTTTAAAAAGCTTTGAGTCTGTAAAAAATAAGAATATTGTTAATTGAAAATACATTTTTTTTTATGTAAACGCATGCAGGAGAGCACACCCGGTCAAGACCAGTGCACTCTACTTTACATTTGTTCAAGCTGTCAATATACTCAGCTAAGGATTTGGCACATGAACTGCTACCAAGTGGCTCATAACATGCCCTGCTTTTTCTTAAGCCACTAATTTTCCTTTCTTATTATATTATTAAAACCTAATTAGTATTTTACTTCTCTATATGTAACCTTAGTTTTAAGTACTGATACTCACGTAAGGTATTTTTAATGTCCTCTACAATTGACATCAATATTTTTCATCACGTCATCATCAGCCTGTATCCGTCCACTGTTGAACGTAAGCCTCCCGCATGAGTCTCCATCCTCTTCGATCCTCCGCCTTCCGCATCCAGGTCACTCCCACTATTCTTCATATGTCCATCTTGGTCGGCCGATGCTTCGTTTGCCAGTTCTTGGGCGCCATTCCAATACTTTTCTTCCCCATCGACCGTCGTCTTTTCGACAGATATGTCCTGCCCATTGCCACTAGAGTGTGCCTATTCGTTGGGTAGCATCCACTACTTGAGTTCTTCTGCGTATTTCCTCGTTTCGGATTCTATCTTTTAGCGACACTCCGAGCATGGATCTCTCCATGCTCGGAGCACGCTAGGTGACCTTTATTTTATGGGTAAGACTTTTTGTCAGATTTCACGTCTCTGCGCCATAAGTTAATACAGGGCGGATGCATTAGTTAAACGCCTTAGTTTTTAGACATTGCGGAAATTTCGCTTTAAAAATGTACTTTAGTTTTCCAAATGCTGCCCATCCCAGTTGTATACGCCTGTCGATTTATTTTGAGAAGTTACTTCATCCTAGTTGTATTACTTGTCCCAGATAGGTAAAGTCGTTTACAACCTCTATTTGTGTTCCTCCAATGGAAATATATAAACACATTTATATTCATCACGTCATTCTTCACTAAATCTACTTTTCGTGATGTAACATAAGCGCATGCTCCTTTTCTCAAGACATATTTTTCAACTGAATTTGCTCTCAATACTGTTTGCGTTATACTTATCATTATTAAAATGCATTTTTATTCTACAGTACATAGCGTCTTTCGACGGTTCTGAAGGATCTTCCAGCGGCACCTGGAAGACTATAGGTCCTGAAGGAGTTCTTAACTTGGAAAGGGTCTACAGGACACAAGCTGTCATGGATCACATAGCCAGCTGCCATCAGCATCACCACACTCAAGCTGACAAGCAGAAGGGAGGGGGAAGCTTGGCTGAGTGTTTGAGGTAAATCCGTCAACTACACTAAAGAGTCTTTAGCTTGGTATTGGTATATGCAAAACCCAACCTGTTATGGAGCTAATAGCTAGCAAATTTATATTAATAAGGTACCTTTTTTTATGTCAACCCCAAAATTCTCCTCTCTCTCTCAAAAGGGTGTTATTCCGTCGCGTGAGGGCATGGCGAGGAGCAGGTCAGCAAAACAAAGACTTCTTTAGAATCACATTGACTTATATTTACGATAAAACTTTACAAATTTAGGGCTCGACCTAGGCACAGCAGTAGGTCAAGTCACAATACAATATGCTCTCGCCAACGGGCGTGGGGCGACTGATCTCCGCGCTCGGTATGGGCTCTCGCCCGCGCCACGAGTGGTGGTGTATGTAACTAGTCCTAAATGATAATATGGCGGACACATTCATTTTCGTCAAGCGACCAAAAATAATAAAAATATTATATATCGAGGTTTTCGGTACCAGCCAGCAAGGGCTACATCATGCTCGAGATACACACAATCTGAGCTTATGGAATTATGTATACGGCAATTTGTGGTGTCTTCTTCTTTATCCTTGCCATTTCACATCATCTGGGATCGGATCTCCTTGTGCACATTCGCCATGTCTGTCTGTCCTGCGTTGCATTCTCGGTCAAACCCAGAGTTTTCAGATCCTTATTTACAGTTGCAGTCCAGGTTGCCTGTGGTCTTCCAGGTTTTCTTCTCAGCGTGGGTATGTTGAGGGCTCTCTCCACCATGTGGTCCTCATCTCTCCGTGTCACATGCCCATACCATCCGAGGCGGTTTTCCCTTATATTTTCAGGTATGGGGGCCACCCGAAATGAACCCCGAATATGCTCATTCCGATCTCTGTCCACTCTAGTCACACCGCCCGCCCACCTCAGCATCTTCATCTCTGCCACATGCATCCCATATATATATATTTCAAAGAATGAGTGGATATGGTAAAATAGAAAATAAAATAATTGTGTGTGTAACGATAATTTCAGGAGCGCATGCGCAGACATGACAACTCCTGTGTTCGACCTGGATAACGGGGAAGACGCCGCAGAGGTGGAGCCAGCCACGATGCTCAACTACAGTCCCGTGCAGCCGCTGCCTCACGATCACGGAGTCAGCATGCTCACCGTCAAGGACCACCATCTACTTCAGGTTCTTTAAGCAATTATTTAAATTAGTAATTAAATACACACATACATAAAATTTTATACGCATCAATTCATTCAGAAAAATATCGGCAGACGCGGGATTCGAACCACGAGCCGTGCAACTTTGCTCTATTCTACAAACCGCGCTATCTGCACGACCATTCTCCGCCTGAGCAGATAAAAGTCCCAAAAAAAAAAAATCGGTTTTTTCCAAGGTTCACCCCCTCGTTTTGTGTGAATGGTGTCCAAATAATTGTAAAAAAAGTTTCACGACATTAAAACCACGGGAAAAGATAGCGACTTGCATCAGAACATGTCAATACTAGAATTCTAAGGCGCGCGAGAGCTAAGCCCTGATTATTAAAAACAATATATATTTTTTTAATTTTCTGTAATAGATAATAATATTTACATAATATTTACTTAATATTTGTAAGAAAAAGATAAAACAGCGTTTGATTTGCTGAAAAAAAATAAGGTTTCAAAAGCTCCTTTTGGCCTTCATACAAAAATTTATATTAAAACTTCAACATCAAGTCGCTATCAGAAAACATTGTCCCATAGCAATCAAATCTATTATGTGAGTTACTAGGACCAAACCACATAAAAATAGAGGGTGAGCCGATTTCATTTCGAAAAAATAATTTTCCCATACATAGCCTGGGACACCCTAATGTATATACCATTGTTAACATCATATAACGACAGATGTATCTGTTATTGTCAATATTACAAATTCTATTTAATGTGATACTGAAATAAGATAATACAAAAACTAACAAATATTATTAAAAAGTCCCAAAGCTATCTAAACAGAAGACTCCACGAAATTACTTAATAAATTCGTGGAGCTCATGTCGAAATTGGGCTTCTCTCAAATAGAATATATCTATATTCTAGGCGATATGGTTGAACAGTCTGATCACTCTGCCAAGAGGCATAGTCTCTGGCAGGTAAGTATCACATCTATGAAGAACAAACAATCTGTGCCTCCTTATCCTTAAATAATTGATAAGATAACAGTTGCACTAAAAAATACTTACTGCAAATAAATTGATTTATACTATTTAATAGCATTAACCCTTTGGCTGCTATAGAGGTTTTTCAAAATACAATGGGAAAATGCTACATTTGTAATTAAGCTACGCCAAAGGGTTAAGGCTATCAACTGACAATACTTGGTGAAACTGCATAATTATAATTTTAAATTAATTTTAATTAAAAATATATAAAATCAAAATCATTAAGTTATTGTATATTTATTCATTTATTTTAGATGATAACATGTTTCGGTCTCATTTTTAAATTCAATCATTTAAAATAAATTGTGAATCAAAACTAAATAATTTTATTATTTTCAATGTTTTGAGCATTCACTTTGAGATCCATAATAAATTATATTTATTTATTTATTTATTTACCTTGTTTTCACATGGATCACGTAACAAAAGTTCTCTATTAGGAGACTGCAGTTTCGACTAACTCGTAGTCTTTCTCAATCCTTCTCTAGTTAAGAGATAACTGAGCTGATTGATGATAAAGCAAGATACTTAGCCAGTACTCAAGCTTTTAGAAAGAAATATATTATAGATAAAAAAAATTGAAAAATTAAAATTAAATAACTTCATACGTAATTACAATAATAATAAAAACGTAACACATACCTATAAAGTAAATTTTCATGAAAGATTTGTTAATTGCTCTAACGTTTATTTTAATAATGAAGAAGAAAAACTTTTAAAAAAAGGTTTTAAATATAACCTACACCATTCAAATACCCAGTTAACAAATGCTATTGAAAATGTTGCGGTTGATATAGAATCGGCGTTAAAAATACAACATAAAGTTGAGCAATACAAAGTGGCAGAGAATATTAAAAAATACAGTCGTAACCTTAAAGTAAATAACCATGAACATAAAATAGTAAAAAACATACGGAATAAAATCTTAGAAAATGATTTAATAGTTAATAAAGCCGACAAAGGGAATACGTCAATAGTCATGAATAAATTAGAATATATTAATAAAGTAGAATCATTTCTAAATACAGATAACTTCACTATATTACCTAAAGACCCAACTAATAAATTCCAAGATAATATAAAAACTACGCTAAAAATTGTAAAAGTGATATTCTAACAAATACGCATACAAAAAATTTACTGTTACAAAAGAACCCAAAAATACCCAAATTATATGGCACCATTAAAATACACAAAGAAAATAATCCTATACGACCGGTCGTTGCAAGTTGTTCATCTCCCGCATTCCAGTTATCTACATATTTAACAAAGTTTATTAATAATGCTAATATCTTCTTACCTAAACACACCGTCAAAAATTTGTCCGAACTTATAAAATCATTAGAAGGAATTAATATTCCTGATAATGCATTACTTGTATCCTTTGATGTAGTAAATTTATTTACTAATGTCTCAGTCCAAGAAAGTTCATTAATTATAAAAAAGACCCTGGATAATTCCTCATTAGCAAAGGATTTAAATAAAGACATACTTAACTTAATACAAGTTTCCATGAACCAAAACTACTTTCAATTTAATAATAAATTCTATAAACAAACAGAAGGATTACCAATGGGTAATCCCTCAAGCCCATTAATTGCTGATATCTTCATGAATGATATTGAGGATAAAATACTAAATTCACAAATTAAACTCTCGGACAATATAATATTTTGGAAAAGATATGTAGATGACATTCTTGTTATATGGAAGGGAACAACAAGACAATTAAAAACTTTTTAAGTAGTATTAATAATATTCATAAAAAATATTAAATTCACTTTGGAAATAGAAGACAATAAGTCTATCAACTTCTTAGATCTAACACTTACTAGGATAAATAATAAAATAACATTTAATATATATAGAAAACCGACGTTCACAGATATAATCATTCACAATTCTTCTAATCATCCCAAATCTCATAAACACTCAGCTTTCCATGTAATGATACATAGATTAATTTCAATACCATTATCACAAACAAACTTTGATATAGAATTAAATACAATTAAAAATATCGCACAAAACAATGGCTATCATAGCCAATTAATAGACAGTATCTTGAATAATAAAAAACGTCAAAACATAACATATAAATACTTGTATCCTAAAGAAAATATTAAAGATGATAGAATGTGGAGACGAATTCTACACGTTAATAACTTTACCCCTAAAATAATTAAATTACTCCCAAATGAGATAAAGCCAGCGTTTTATACAGATAATAAACTAGGATACCACCTTATAAATAATAAAGATACTAATGATAAACGCAATAATTCTGGAATGTATAAATTAAATTGCCAAGATTGTGAATCTTTTTATATTGGTAGAACGTCAAGAAATTTTAATATTAGAATTAAAGAACATTTAAGGTGCCTAAAAAGCACTAATTTTTCTGAATTCGCAAACCACCTTATAGAAAATAATCATTCGTACAACTTAGAAAAAGTATTAAACATATTACACGTAGAAAATAAAACCGTTAAATTAAATAATTTAGAATACTTAGAAATTTATAAAGCCATTAATAAGAAAGAAGATATAATTAATAACCAACTAAATACCTTAATTAATTCACCAATTTTAAAATTGTTTCCGTTAAATAAATAAATAAGTATAAAAATTATATATACGACATATAAGAATAATATTAAAAATAAAAAATAAAAATAAATTTATACCTAAACCACTTTTATGTATTTATCTCTTCCTTCATCCTTGCAACACTACCTACCTCCCTCTCCTTTCATGTTAGACACACCCCCACCCCCTCCCCTACAAAAATGTGTTACACCACTTACAAGTACAACGCAGCTCAGTTATCTCTTAACTAGAGAAGGATTGAGAAAGACTACGAGTTAGTCGAAACTGCAGTCTCCTAATAGAGAACTTTTGTTACGTGATCCATGTGAAAACAAGGTAAATAAATAAATAAATATTTATAAATAATTTTAATATATTATTTTTTAAATTAAAAATAATTTTAAATTATAATTATTCTATTTATACAATTCTACTGTAAATTTCATCATTATGAAATTTCTCTCAGAAATAAAAAAAAAAAAAACGCAGAACCATAGATTCGAACCATTGTCATATCGAAAGCATTCGGTTACAAATCACGGCCATCCGCACCTTAAAGTGACGTGAGAAATTAATGCATATTATACTACTGAAATGGATTAATTAATAGATGGCAGTTGTTATTAATTGTATGTTATTTAAATTCAGTTTTATATTATTACTTGAAACAACTTTCTCGTTACATCCACAGATATCGCTAGTCGTAATTTTAAAACTCGCACGCTAAAGTCTTCGCAGTTTATAAATATTAATACAAAATCGATGTTATCGTGCAATATAATGTTATGGAGACTGGAGGCCTTTGAGATGTGGTCATACAGAAGAATTCTCGGAATTTCCTGGAGTGACCACGTCACGAGCAATGAGGTTCTTAGGATAATCAAGGAAGATAGGCACCTAGTAAGAACCATCTCAGAGAGGCGATCGGTCACATCATGCGCCACGATGGTCTTCTTCACGACATTGTGGAGGGGATGGTTGAGGGTAGAACTGGACGCTGCATGCGGGAAACGTGTGTTGTGTTCGTGTTTGTGTTTGGGTTGGGGAGATTGCAAGTGTGTATTTATCTGTTTTTTGAAGGAGGAATCACAGATGCTGGAAGAGCATTCCAATGCTTACCGGTGGTGGTATTTAGGAAGGAACCTTGGAAACTGCGAGTTCTTGGTCGATATACATTAAACGTGTATGGATGTTTGGCAAGTGTAAGGTGAGTTTGTCGGTTGTGTGTGGGATGTGGGAAGAATTACTTGTTTAAGTTCCGAAGCACAGCGACCGTGGTAATAACGGTAGAAAAGACTAAGAGAACCAATCTTACGTCTGTGTTCCATTGATTGTAGGATAGACGAAAGAGTGTCATTGTTTATCAAACGAATTGCTCTTCTTTGAACTGAGTCAATTAAGTTTAGAAGGTTTTATGGGGCTCCAATCCAAAGGTGACTGCCGTATTCAAGGATTGGTCGGATTTGGCCTTTATATAGAAGAAGTTGTTTATCGTTGAAATACTGACGTGATCTATATATAATACACCTAGTTTTTTGGAAGCGATACCGGCTTTATACTTAATTGACTCGTAATATTTGAAATTATTCGAGATTGATAATCCAAGCATGTTGATGGAGCTTGCTTTTGGAAGAGAACAACCGTTGAAAGATACAGGATCAATAGCAGTCTCCGCCTAACGGGGGATGTCAATAATAATTATTTTATCTATTGACATTACAGATAATGCATCATGGAAGTTGCGCAGTTCTGTGGGAGCAAGACTGCGCAGGATCCCGTCACGCAGCAGTTCACGTCAGGCTGGAGCGCGCAGGAGGAATGATCACGTGGTGCAGGCCTCCTTGGAGACAGCCAGTGACACACACTGCAGGTAAGCAGGACGCCTCTTGGTAAAGTGGTCAAACTATTCAACCGAATTGCCTCGAGTGATGATATATTCCTAGTTTAGACATGAGCTCCACGAATTTTGTATGTAGAACTAATTTCGTGGAGAATCTTTAGCGAGCTTTACGATTTTCTAGTATTTTCTTGGTATATTTTGATAAATAACTTCTTAGGTTTTCATGGCCAGATTTGATATTGTGGCTTTTGGGTTAGCCGTTTGTGGCGAATTACTTTGTCAAAAACGTCGCGTGTCAAAATTCAACTGTCAACTGCTGGTGCACTGACATCTCGGCGCTGCCAAGCGTCGCTCAGAATAAGCGCATTCAAGATGACAGTGGTACCAACAGGATATGGGCCAACTGCCGTAACAAATATTTTGGCGTATGCAAACACTGTCTAACATTCTACAATTAAAACTTTAGATGTGCATGTCAGGCGAGCGAACAATAATAAGAGACTAAATATCGCTTACGGCATCAGCCTAAAGGAGCTATATTAAGCTGATATCAGTTTATAAATTTGTAATAAATAAAATCATCACTGTTATAATATCTTCATTGCAGGAGAAACCACCTCTGACCCGACCTATTCTGGAGTTTCTTCTGATGTCAGCCTTTCCATGAACCCGGAAGAAGTCATTCCTCTTAAGTATTCTTCAAACCTGGTGCACGACGCAGACTCTCCCATAGTGGCTGAAGAAGGGTTGGTACCACAAATTATTCCAACATTTAACCATTGCTTAACCCTTTCGTAACGGATCGGTGGAATACAAATTATACCGTCAATACCGCGTGAATTTTTTAAGCCTTTTATTGCCTTAAACTAGTATTTGAAGCATAAATGTACTTATCTGACCTATTTTAATATATTATATTGGTTCTTCTATCCTTTAGCTATGGAAAGATTTGACCTCTCTTCTTGCGACGCATGTTCATGTGATCCAGGCATGCAACAGACGGTGAGACACTCTCTCGTAGAATGCATCATCCATAAGAACAGGAGACGCATTCTGTGTTGTCGCCTGAAAGTCTCTACCATTTATTGGGAGAATTTTCCTGAACTAGTTTGCTTAGTTCTGACGGTCCCTTGCTGTTAAACTTCATCAGGAAAATCGTTGGTGCTACATACGAGCGGTTAACGAGGCTGACATGGAATAGGCTCATAAGTTCTTCAACTATTTCTCAGACGTATCTTCTTCGTAGTATCAATCCGGTGGATTGATTTACAGCAACAGAATCTTCCATCTCGATCTCCATTCCTCTAGGTCCACCGCAACCCTCTTCAGCTCAGCATAAGAGCTACAATTCATGTCCCTGAACACTTGTTGCAAATATTCGCGTCTAGGGCGCCCTCTACAGTTTCAACCCTCAACCATCCCCTCCACAATGTCGTGAAGAAGACCATCGTGGCGCATGATTTGACCGATCGCCTCTCTGAGATGGTTCTTATTAGGTGCCTATCTTTTTTGATTATCCTGAGAACCTCATTGTTCGTGAAGTGATCTTTCCAGGAAATTCCGAGAATTCTCCTGTATGACCACATCTCAAAGTCCTCTAGTCAGACGTATATTCGGTATGAAATTCTTAACGGTAATAACTTGTTTGTTTTGTAGTTTCTTGGACCTGACAACTGTCAAGGATGTGGTGGTCGGTCCGGGAAGACTCGAGGCAAGAGATGCGCAAGAACTGGCAGCAGCTCTCAGACGATGCGGCTTGCCAGGAGCATGTAGACCACAAGAACCGAGACTGCTAGCTCTGGTACATGGGTGCAGCCTTACAGACAACCGCACGCTGTACATGGCAATGCCAGAAGAGTCATTCAGGTATAGCATTTCTTTGGAATAAAGTATTTCTTGTATGAAATAAAGTAATATAATAAATTAATATATTAACATCCTCCTCTCTTCATATGGGTGTTATTCCGTCGCGTGAGGGCATGATGAGGAGCAGGTCAACAAAACAAATACTTTATTAGAAGCACATTGACATATGATATTGTGGCTTTTGGGTTGAGCCGTATGTGGCGAACTTCCTTCAACCAATATTTCGACCGCCATTGCTGGGGTCTTCTTCAGGATTGATAATTTATTTAGTTTTGAGTTGGTTTATTCAGATTATATATTTTTTATGAGCGTCATTAAGTTCGCCTCACACGGCTCAACCCAAAAGCCAAAATATCAAATCGGGTCGTGAAAACCTAAGAAGTTATTCACATTGACATACACTTACGTTAAAACTTGGTTTTCGGATCGATCGTAATATGGTGTTACTTTCGCCGCGACCGATCGGGACTTAACAATGTGGTCTAGGACAGGCGGGGCACGACTGATCGCGCTCGTCGGCGCTGTCGCACCGGCGCCCCAAGCGACGGTCTATATAACTAGTGCCAACTGCCAATATGGTGGACACATTCATGTAAGACAAACGCACAGAAATAAGAGACGAAAGATTGGATACCGAGGCTTTCGGTACCAGTCAGCAAGGGCTACACCATGCTGATGTCAATATAAAATTAAATATGGTGCGAGAATGTATTGAAAAATTAAAAAAGGCATAATGTTCAGGAAGCGTCGGGGTCACATCCGGTCTTCTTTAAAAAAAACGCTGAAAATTGAACACCCAAATATTTTTCTGACACATACTCCATAAATGCCACAGGAGAGCTCATTTTACAGCTGCATTTTCATCAAGCCCCCAGGCTCCGGCGAGTACTTTCCACGTTAACATCCTCCTCTCTTTAAAAGGTGTTATTCAGTCGCGTGGTGGCAGGATGGGGAGCAGATTTATAGCACACATACTTTTTCTGAAGCACATTGACATTTATATTTCGATAACTTTACAAAATTATGGCCCGACCTAGTCACAGCATTCAGGCCGGGCCACAATACAATATGATCTCGGCACATGACTGCGCGCGCTTGTGATGGGCTGTCTATATATAACTAACGTCTCACCCGTGATCGGGCTTGTCCAAAATGCCAATATGGCGACACATAAATAAGCGACAAGCGAACAGAAATAAGAGACAAAAGATTGTATATCGAGGTTTTCGGTAGCAGCCAGCAAGGGCTATATCATGCTGATGTCAACGTATATCTCTCGACGGCCTTCCAGGACGACGAACCCGCGACTTGACGTATTTTAAAGACGGGGATGTCAATACTTATGTATTTATTTTAGGGTTTGGTGCGTGGGACTTCGCCAAGCTGTGCGTGCTCTAATGCGCCAAGCCCGTCAGCCAGACGCGACTACTAGCTGGCTTACGTCCTGCTACGTGAGGCTCTACTATGAAGCTAGATGCAGCGAGCCTCTTGCATCAGAAGCTATAAAGGTACAACAACAACGCTTGTCATTCAAATGCTCCAAAACACAGATTTCATTGTTTATTTATTTGACAGAACAGATGTTTCTATGGTAGTTTTATACGAGGGTGATCCGTAAAATAACATGTATAACGTAACCTGCCAGAGGCTATGCCTCTTGGGAGAGTGATCAGACTGATCAACAATATCGCCTCGAATATTGATATATTCCACTTGAGAGAATCCCAGTTTCGACATGAGCTCCACGAATTTATTTATCAAAGTAATTTCGTACAGACTTCTGCTTAGCGAGCTTCGGGACTTTTTAATATATTTTTTTTGTAAATAATAGTTAATACCTAATTGTTTCTTTTGTATTATATCAGGATCGTAGTAAATATATTTATATTTGTTTGATGATAAATGTTTCTGAAATAAATAAATAAAATTGAAAATTGAATTGAATTGAAAATAAGTTTCCCATGGCGCTACAGTCCTGAAAAGCGCTGTTAGAGTGGATCCCGCAATTTTGTAGTATACCTTGGTTCCCCAACTCCAAATCCCTTCCCTAGCGAGCTTACTCGATTCATCTAATTAAATGACATACATTTGGATTTTTTACAGGCTTTTGGCGGCCATGACTGGACTATAGCCGGACTTGTGGCCGGGAGATCTCCGAGAGGATCTACAGAAGAAAGCTCAGCACCCCTAAAGAACACCGCCTACATAAAATTCAAGGTACGAAACACTACCAACTTAAACACTACAAAAACAAAAACAGCAGACCGATTGAATGTGACTGCGGCGTAGAGCAGACCCTGTCACACCTTCTAAAGCAGTGCTTCTCAACCTTTTTTAAGTCACGGTGCACTTTTGATCATGGAAAAAAATGGCGTTGCACCAGAATTAAGAATTCAAAAAAATATAGGGACATAATTTTTGTTACATAGTTATTTAATATAATAATTTAATTTAATAAGAACCATCTCAGAGAGGCGAGCCCAATGGATCGGTCACATCATCTACGACACGATGGTCTTTTTCACGACATTGTGGAGGGGATGGTTGAGGGTAGAAACTGTAGAGAGCGCCCTAGACGTGATTTCGTGTTTGCAGCAATTCAAACGATCAATTCATGTGTTCGAGGACATGAATTGTAGCTCTTATGCTGAGCTGAAGAGGGTTACGGAGGACTGAGAGGAATGGAGATCGAGATGCAAGATTCTTTTGCTGCAAACCAATCCACCGGATTGATACTACGAAGAAAGAAGTTATTTAGAAAATAAATTAGTTACATACTCAATTACATACAATTTTTTGACATATTTCATTTTTAAGTTAAGGTATATAAAAAAATGTTTAATATTGAATGAGTAAATAAATTTAGTTCGTAGTTTTTTCCTTAGAAACAACTTTATATTTATACGAGGATTATTAAAAATATTTGTTTTAATATTTGAAGGTGAAGGAAATCTAGAAAGGGGATCATTTCCCTCCCGCCCAAAATGACGTCCCTGCTTAATAAAATGTAATTTATGTTTTCAATCAATGGAATACCTGAGCTTGTTGGTTTTTGCAGATATCAAAAATATTCCGTCGAATATTTGATATAGCTACCCTCAATTCTTCGTCTAAGTTTGCAAGTCTTTCTCGTTTTTTAGTTTTCATATTAGTTATTTTTGAGAAACCAAGCTCACGTAAATATGATGTTGAAAACTGTAAAAAAAACTTCAGTGCCTTCATGTGAAGAACTGGATATTCATCTTGGACAGAAATCCAAAAGTCCTCCGTAGTCATTTCGGAAAATTTATTTTAATAATTTTTAGAGTGCGGTCAGTCGACAATGAGACTGATACGGAGTATGAAAATCCACAATACGGTGTATCAACTGTAGCAAATGGATTTCGTATCCAGCCATTATTTTCTTTATTTAAAGAAGGGAAATAATGTGCAATATTCTCTTCTTATAAAGTTAAATGATATATCTATTTTTTTTCCTATTATTCCAGAGTTATTCTTTTTCCTAAATCTTGACAAATAGGCAATGGGTGACCGATAATTTTCGTTTTTTCCTTGAACGCTTGAGCTAACGTTATTTAAGTAATTAAAAATATCTGCTTAATATGCTACTTTAGTATATATATATATTTTTTATGTAAACGCATGCAGGAGAGCACAATCGGTCAAGACCAGTGCACTCTATTACGCTCAGCCACGGAGGCTGGACGCTGCATGCGGGAAACGTGTGTTGTGTTCGTGTTTGTGTGTGTATTGGGGAGATTGCAAGTGTATATTTATCTGTTTCTTGAAGAGATCCAGATTGTAGGAAGGAGGAAACACAGACGCTGGAAGAGCATTCCATAGCTTACCGGTGGCATTAAGGAAGGAACTTAGGAAGCTGCCAGTTCTTGGTCGACATATATTAACCGTGTATGGATGTTCGGCAAGTGTAAGACGAGTTTGTTGGCTGTGAGTGGGTGCAGGAGGAATTAGTTCTTTAAGTTCCGAAGAGCAGCGACCGTGGTAATAACGGTAGAAAAGACTAAGAGAACCAACCATACGTCTGTGTTCCATTGATTGTAGATTAGACGTAAGGGTGTCATTGTTTATCAAACGAATTGCTCTTCTTTAAACTGACTCAATTAACATGAATTTTTTAATTTTTATTAGAATATTATTTTATTATTTCAATATTCTAATCTACTTTTATAGATCATTGACTATATTACAATATTATTATTACTTAAATATACATATACTATACATAAAATTCTTTTTTCAACGCGTCAATCAAGTAATAATATTAAGCTTGTGAATAAATGAATTTACATAAAATTCTTTTTTCAACGCGTCAATCAAGTAATAATATTAAGCTTGTGAATAAATGAAGACTGATAGAATAATAATAAAAATATACATACTTTGAATATATACTATAGCGACATCTATCGTACGATGATAACAATGATATAAATACTAGGTTCAACGCAAGTCAGTCTAGGCATAGCAATGGCGCAGTTCGCCGAGCGGTATGAATACCTGGGCATAGTTGGTTTCCAAGGTCCGCGGTTCGCATCCCGCTTCTGCCGTTATTTTTGTGCTTGGATTGACGCGTTGAAAAAAGAATTTTTTGTATAGTATATGTATATTTAAGTAATAATGACTAATTAATTAAATGAATAATGACTCAATTAAGTTTAGAAGGTATTTTGGGGCTCCAATCCAAAGGTGACTGCCGTATTCAAGGATAGGTCGGATTTGTCCTTTATATAGAAGAAGAAGTTGTTTATCGTTGAAATACCGACGTGATCTATATAATACACCTAGTTTTTTGGAAGCGAGACCGGCTTTACACTTAATTGACTCGTAATATTTGACATTATTCGATATTGATAATCCAAGCATGTTGATGGAGCTTGCTTTCGGAAAAGAACAACCGTTGAAAGATACAGGATCCATAGCAGTCTTCTTGGTGGAGAAATTACATGATTGGGTTTTTGAAATGTAGAAACTGACGAGGTTGAGGTCGCCCCATCGTGAAACCCTTTCAAGAGACATGTTCATCTTCTCCACCAGAGATTCCCTAGCAGCAGATAGTTCCGAATGTTTCGGAGGTTTATGGAAGAGGTTTCGGAGGTTTATGGAAGAGTATACCAATCATTATTCTAAAGACATTTAACAAAATCATCCATACCCTCATTTCGAAAAAAGAATTATAACTCATTCTTAAGTGCTTTGAATCTAGATAAAACATTCCCCCTAGATAACCACCTGACTTCAGTGTGAAAAAACTTATATTTAGCTTCCATAGAAATGCAAAGTTTTTTAAATATGCGTGTTTTTAAAGGTCTTGATTTTATGAAATTCATTATATTTACAATTTGATCTAGTACAGGTTTAAGTGCCGCTAATGCCGGTAATGTTTTCGACACTAAAGATTCTTCATGTAAAAAACCGTGCGTAGATATAATCTTAGGGTTTATTTTCTTTGCAAGGGTAACAAACTCTTTAATTGAGCCTATACGATATCTATTCAAATTCCTACATATAACTACCACGATATTTTAAATTGTTCTAAATGTGAAGAAATATAATCAAAAACATCTTGTCCAGTCGTATGCTCGGTAATTAAGTTCTTTGCAGCATAGATATTGATTCACTATTTTGTTTTAATTTATGAAATCGAACCCTAGTAATTGTGCCTTACTGCTAATTTCAGTCGATTCGTCGACTTGTAAAGTAAAATGTCATTTGGAAAGTTTATCAGTAACGGTATTCTCAATATCATCCGACATATTTAAAATGCTTCTTTTTATTGTATCGTTTGAAAGAGGCATTTTCATAATTTCCTTTTTTCCTTCATCACCAAACATAATTTTTCCTGATTCACAATATTCAGGTAAAATTAGAGACTCTGCTATAGTGTGTGGTTTTAATTGTGCAGCGATCAATTCAGCAATCACCTATGATGCCAGTAGTGCCTTATTGGAAATTTTAACAAGTTTTTAAAAAGATTTCGCTTGTTTTTTTTGCATGCTTAACAATATTTCAAAGTAATCTTTACTTTTGGATGCAAGATCGGTGTGGTTCGTAGTGAAGTGGCGATTTAACTTGTCGGGATACATCGCGCTATTGCACAGTTTTCTTCCACATACGACAAATAGTGGAATGTAATATCCTTCCTCGTTGATACTAGTAAAACTGAAACGTGAATATTCTTCAAAATACTGTCGTCTTTTTTCTGATTTTACTGGATATATTTTCTTTTGTATGAGACGTATGATGTCTAGTAACATCGTCACTACTTCTTCCACTTGTACTCTCTGTGTCATTTATATTTTGATCTGATTCGCTATTTCGTTTGGCAATAAATGTATCTATTGTGGGGTATCACGACTGTTATAAAATATAGATTGATTGAAATCAATTTCGCCCACTACTTTTTCGGTTTTCACTATTTTGCGGATTTTTTCTTTTTTATGTGCTCCTGCAACACGCTCGCGATGCACCGGTGCACTGGTTGAGAGCCACTGTTCTTAAGTGTGCGCTGTGTCCGAGTGGCTGCACCCAGGAAGACGTGATGATGGTCGGGAGTAACGCCATCGACGTCGCCCACTTCTAGGCAGATAGAATCTGATCCTGTTGTTTCCGACACAATTATATATATATATAGGCTCATCCATATAGGCTCGTCGTAGCTTATATGGATGAGCCGTCGTAGAACTTTGGAATTTGTCAGTTAATATACAAATATTCAACATGAACAAATTAAGCGACGATAGTTTTTTCTCAAAACGACAAATTAATAAAAGATTTAATGTGCATTATTACTTATGCTTGCATACTAATGTCATAACATTATGTTTCAGAAGCACAAGTCTACATCCGAGCTCAAGACTGGTCCAGTGAGCACCAGAGCTGGTGGCCATACTTCTGGTGCAAGAAGCGAAGAGGAATCGCTTCCATCGCCTCAGAGACACAGGTTACATGCCAGTACTGTGCCGTGACTAAAACCTTTAAACGCCCAGCGGTTTCCTTACGGGACCGCAGATTTGCATCGTTCAATGCCCTACAATCACATACAGGAGTGCTTGTGGTTCATTTCACAATCGGATTACATTAATTTGTAATAATAGTATTAAAGTAAGTTCATGGAAGAATCTATTGTGCGACGAAACATTACAAATATTGGTCTGCCAGGGCATTGAACGACGCAAAATTTCGGCCCCGTATGGCGTATGGGACCACTGGGCGCTTAAAGGATAATGTATTCTTTCTGACTGATTATCTCAGTATACACATGCAAAACTCTTACTAATCTATAGGCCACATATTTTACCCGAAACGATTTGTATCTCGATTTGCCATCGATTAGATACATGGACAAGACCTCCTGGTCTAGCTGCCTAATAAAATCGGTGCAGTTATAAGATTACTCACTCATTTTTAACGATTTCTTAGCGATTTCGAACCAACCTTTAAGCATATCTTTCTTTAGCCTCGCCATTTCCCATCATCCGGGGTTGGCTCTCCTTGTGCACAATAGCAATGTCTGTCTGTCCTGGGTTGCATTCTCTGTTAAGCCCAGAGCTTTCAGATCCTTGTCTACAGTGACAGTCCAAGTTGCCTGTGGTCTTCTCGGTCTTCTTCACCATGTGGATCGAGCATCATATTTTTTTTGGCCGTTTTTTTTACTGTCGGTTGCCACCTGACGCGTCAGGTGACAACCAACTTGGCAAAGGCAGTAGCTTTCTTGGAAATCTAGAGAGCTGCCGTTGACCGCTAATTCGGTTCATCCGCCACCGTCTCAGTTATTAGTTCCTACACATCACATAGATCCATCATAGCCTCGCCTCCGAATATGTCGGAGAAGCCTATGGATGGTCTTCCACTGGGAGCCTTTACTTCAAAATGTGTTGAAGAAGCCTCCCAGTGTGGGTTTTTGGATCGAAGTTTGCCTTCTCCGGCCTGTTTGTCCGCGGGAGGTATTTTATTTCCCTCCAACCATCCATATCTGGAAGGCCTTCCCCTATCCGCAACCTGGGGACGCGCCCGATGGAGGATAGGCTCTCCACGCTGGATATTTTTCGAATGATTATTTCCGATATACACATAGCGTAATTGCAACATTTCTGTGTAAAAATGGAATATGGAAAGGATTAAAATATGAATTTTGACATTTTAAAAACGCATGCGAATTGAAGTGATAAATATTGTATCAGTTATTAAATTGATAAATATGTGTTACCTTGTATTAACATGGATCACTGTTATTTCACTTGCTGGACACCGCGGTTACACCTTCAATGAAAGCTTCGCCACTTTGCCGCGATATTCCATCAATTGAATTAACGGTGCGCAGAGTGATCCGTGTTCGAATACGAATATTGACGTGTAATTCTTCTATTTATTATTAAATTGATAAAAAAAAATGTTTTTAATATGGATCATTGTTATTTACTTGTTGAAATACCGCGGTCTTGCCTTCAACGAAATATTCTTTAGTTCTCCGTGGTATTCCATCAACTGAATTAACAAGGTAAGAACTATTTAACAATTTCATATTTGGAATTCATCTTAGCACTATCCAGTCCGATTACACAATATGTGTGTAATCACCAGGCCGAACGCTTAAGGCCGGTCACACGACATGTGTGCGATCGTTCCGCCAACGCTTAGTGGACGATTATGCACAGCTTGTGATGTTTTTTCAAATGTTAGTGGCCGATCCCACAACATATGTGTTGTTTTTACTTTCGACCACAATTCAAAGATCTCAAACCTTTTCAGTGAAGGTCATATTTAATTTAATTTGAACACACAACTAGGGCGAAATAACTTCTCAAAAGAAATCGACAGGCGCATACAACTGGGATGGGCAGCATTTGGAAAACTAAAGTAAATTTTTAAAGCGAAAATTCCGCAATGCCTTAAAACTAAGGCGCTTAACCAATGCATCCTCCCTGTATTAACTTATGGCGCAGAGACGTGGAATCTGACAGCAAGTCTTACCCATAAAATAAAAGTCACCCAGCGTGCTATGGAGAGATCCATGCTTGGAGTGTCCCTAAAAGATAGAATCCGAAACGAGGAAATACGCAGAAGAACTCAACTAGTGGATGCTACCCAACGAATAGGCACACTCAAGTGGCAATGGGCAGGACATATATGTCGAAGAGACGACGGTCGATGGGGAAGAAAAGTATTGGAATGGCGCCCAAGAACTGGCAAACGAAGCATTGGCCGACCCCCTACAAGATGGACTGACGATATAAGAAGAATAGCGGGAGTGACCTGGATGTGGAAGGCGGAGGATCGAAGAGGATGGAGACTCATGCGGGAGGCCTACGTTCAACAGTGGACGGACACAGGCTGATGATGATGATGATGAACACATGACGATAGATTTAGCAATTCTTTCAAAAACAGTTGGCCTCTGGCGTAAGTTTAATCGCGAAACGCGCGGACTGGATAGTGTTAAAGTGAATGGTTACCAATATATATATATATACTAGCTGACCCGGTGAACTTTGTTTCACCCGAAAGGCAATAAATGAGCAGATTTTGGATTTTATTAAGTTGAATTTTTCGGTACATATGATATCATATATTTAGTCTGGTTGAATTCTATTGCAGTAATCGACGAAACTTCAGCAAGTAGTTGTCAGCATTTCGACGAATCGTCAAACGATATGCGTTATAATTCATCGAGCTTAGATTCTTGGTAGTTTCTTCACCTGAAATTAAGACAATAGATTTGTAATTTTGTATGTAAAGCTAACATCCATATTTGTAGCATAATTATAAAGGGGTGAAGATAAATGATTTTAAATCGTTTGCCGGTTATTTGTCAAATTTTCTCTAAAAAAACATCTTAATCTTTAAGTCTGTTATTTTCCTGGTAATAAGCAGTGTAATTGTTCTTTTATTGGAAGCATAAAGCAAAACCAAGCACTTTAAAATGTATGTCATGACGGAATCTTATTCTGTTAATTAGATTGTGTGTAAGTACAAAAATAAATAAATAAATACCTTGAATGTCGGATTAAATCCTCGTCCATTCTAGAGTTCGTGCAAACGGATCGCTTTGGCATATCGTAAAGAGACTTGTCAATGTTGTCGCTGGAAGTGTCTCAGCACGTTGAACAACATTTGAAGCCGTGAAATATACCCAATGACCATTCTCCAGATGCACCGCCAAATGCACAACAGCAGTATGACGTTCGTGATAAGCGATTGCGAATATACGCCAAATCGCTTTGTACCAAACTTGAAAGCGCGCAATTTCATCGTTGGTATTCGAGGTTAGGATGCCAAAAACCGCTAAATCGCTGCCATACATTCGTAATGTTTCGATTCCTAGTTCCGTGATGGCTTTTTCGTGAAGGATTCGTTCGTTTTGGTCGCGAGTATCTACACTATCAAAAGCAAAGACAGAATTACTGATT